>JAODAL010047341.1:0-30025 GCA_025379985.1 Phyllomedusa bahiana
AAAAAATTAAAAATAAACCTATTAAATTTTACTGATAAAAAGTGGTTTTGCACCTAACAAAGAGCCCGCAGTTACTAGAAAAGATGTGTATCCTATAAGTTCAGGCTGCCCAATATCCAGGAAATATTTCAATAGCAAACTGTTAATAAAGCTATTGCAGTGCAATGTCTACACTAAGTCTTGGTGAAATTTATCCAGAATTCTTTATAGAGCGTGTCTGTGTTCGCCCGCGGTCCCCTCCCCCCCGCTCCTCTCTGTGACTTTACAGCGGTAGATTCTCCTTCTCTACCTAACTACATAAAATCTTCCAATCTCTGATCTAACTAAGTTGTAAGGATCACAGCTAACAGTAGAGCTTTCTCTGTGAAGAAATAGAATAATTTCGCTGAGCTGGTTGGACACAGGCAGAGTGCATGTCCTACTGCTATGAGACGCTGAGAGACAATGATCATGAACAGGAAGGGCTGTTCTTTGTAAAACGAGGTTATGTGATTTTTCCAGCCAATCGCAACCATACACATCCCAGTCATGACGTCGCACACACATCTCACCCTGCTCTATTCTGTAAGCTGATTTGCTGGCCGCCAAATGACAGGAAGCGCCGAAAATGGCGCGATCTTAATAGATGATGCACAGATTTTAACCTAAATTATCGCATGATCTAAAAAATCCGATCACCATAAAAACTGTGCCGATTTCAACTTTGTCGATAATAATCGCTCAACACTATTCACAAGCAAAGGTTAATTACAATTTTTTCTCTTGTTGTGTAGCGTAGAAAACACGCAATTGTAACACGCTACAAAGCTAGTAGTTTGTGGCTGCTCAATTCTTTTGCGCAATTTACATCCAGGGGTTAATTAAGCATTGTTCTGCAGTTGTGCTCAGTAAAAGAAACTTTGTTTTTCACCGCCACAGAAGAAATTCTGTAGCATAATTCATATCTGAAGGTTAATTAAAGGGGTTGTCTCGCTACAATGATTGGGTTTTAATTAAAAGATTTTTAAAAATTAAGCAGCTTTGCAATATATGTTCATTACAAATGTCCTACTGATTTTGAGCTATCCCTGTTAGTAGTAGTACATCAGCTTCTCGAATCTCTATAGCAGCTGACCTGTTGATCTTTATCTCACTGGCTGTCAGGTCTGATGACTCATCACCTTTCAGAATACAGGTAGGAGTTTGTACACGGGTAGGTAACAGCTAGGGAGGTGCTGGAGAAGTGAGGAGTCTAAGATGTTTGTGTGGTTAATTTTGCAGGGACGATTCGTGGCCAGGAGAAGTCATCCTGGAGATTTGGACTGGATGGAGAAGAAGAGGGAAAGTAATCAACTTCCATAAGAGAACCTGTGAGTCACTGGATGTAACTGCACTTTATACACGTCTGTGTACAACTGGTACATACACCTATAGGATCACAGTTTGGCAGAAATATTTGTATTGTAATCATTTATATTCAGGAACAGTATGGTGGTATTATTCAGTCACTATGTGGTGGTGATATGTGGTCATGATGTGGTAGAATTATTTGATCTTTATATAGCCATAACATTGATACTTTTAGTCTTGGTTTGGTCAGTATCAGTTCAGTGATCTTCCCTCCTTGTTTAGTGGTATTATGTGGTTAAAGTAAGACCATTCTATAGACTTATCATCCATAGAACATTGTCTTACAGCTTTTTGTATAGATTTATAAATATACAATACATTACTTTATATAAATACATATTTAAGACCAGAAAACCTGCTGTTGTGTTGCCTGGTCTTTTTGGGGGAAGCGGGGCGACTCTCTTAGGGGGGGGCTGGTTAAGGCGTGTCCTTTTTAAAATCAGTACGGGAGGTGTGGCCTGAGTTCCCTTTTTTCAGCCTTTTTCCCGGGGTAATTTTTATCGGGAGTGGGCAATGTTTTGGGGTGATCCTCTCCCCGTGTTCCGGGACGGCTTCGTGCAGGTCTTAAAGGGGCCTATAAAAAGCTAGGTACTGCAGTGATGGGGGGGTTGGCTGCTGATAGGCTGGGACCCGATAGAGGAGCAGGAAGGCCGGGCCCCAAAAGGCAAGAAAACAAAAGCATAACTGAGACATAGCGCAGTACAAAGGATTGAAAGAAATTTCGGAAAGGGCAAACCCTCTATGAGAATGAAGTAGTAAACAAGGGGAAAACTTAAAGGGATTCCAGCCCGGGGAAAAGGAAACCCCGCCAAATTTTCCTCTTAAAGGGGAATATGTTCCCTTACTTCGGGGAGTCACACTTTTTTAGCTTCCCGCTCTGTAATGCAGGGGCGTTTCTTCCCCTCCCCCTGGATGAATCATCCCCCCTTCATGCTGGCCGGAGACTCCCCCCCCCCCCTCTGAGCCACAATCACTGTGTCCCCATCAGTCTTAAAATTTTAAGAGCTTTTACATACCCCAGCTGCATTCAATCTAAACTGAGCACTGATCTCCAACTGGAATGTATTACAGCTTTTTAAGAACGGCACAGATCGCGTGATGCAGGAGAGTTAGGCACGGGGGCAAAAAGTCATGTTTTCTCATTGTACATCTGCTGAGTCTTTTCTGCTAGGGTGGGGAAAAAGAAAATCTACGGCCCCTAACTCTGATCGACCACAGCTCCGTGAATCGACCCAGGGGCTTTACAAAAGTAATAGCTCTCAGCTATGAATTGCAAGGGGGGAGGGATAGGGGGGATTAGCCCACATGGGAAAAAATGTAAATAAAAACACAAGATAAGGGACACGTGAAACAAGGCAGCTTTCTAATGAATCCAATTGCAAAGTTTCTTTTTTTTTTTTGTCCCTTATTTAAACCAAATTTTAAAGAAACGTAAACCCCTTAAATTTTAAACAAACCCTGGAAAAAATTTTAGAAAATCTTTTGGTTGTAAAAGAGCCAAGGTACCCCAAGCAAATTTAAAATTCGTACCCCAGAGCCTTACTAAGGCCCAAAGGGGCAAGAATTGGGGGAGTTTTTACAAAAGATCGACGGATCTTCTGGGGAGACGTATAAACTGGGGGTCAAAAGCATAACCTTGTTACTAACTACCCCGGGTTAAATAAAGACTGATAAATCCAAAGTCCAAGAAAACTCTCTGAAGAAGAAAAAAAAAAAAATATAATACCTAGGGGTTTTAATATCTGTAAATTCTATTTTTTTTGGGTAATATATGACTTTTTTATCACAAAGCGATGCATTAGAGATAAATGGTGGCTGCTAATTTATGGAAAAGCATGGCACTGGAGACTGTAGGCAATATGTGGTCACTGAAGACTATATAACCTTCAGATCCACTATCACTACAGGCAACATACAATTTCTGACTAGGGTGCTTAGGCCCCACCGGGGAGTTGATTCTGGGGCACCCAAAGCTACTATACTCGCCTCCTTCCCCAGCCCTTTGGGTGATGCCAAACCCCCCGTGTTCCGGGACAGGTTTTGTCAGTCTCAAGGCCTATAAAAACTTGGCACTGCAGGATCGGGGGGTTTTGGGGTCGGCTGACTAAAGGGGATCGATAGAGGACTGAGGAAAAGGCCGGCCCCAGGGTTTAAGAAAACGGGAAACCCATAGGAACGGTTAAAGAAGTACTGTTTTGTGATGCGGGGGGGCCCAGCACATGAAAGGCTTTCTGCTTAATTGTACAGTGCAAAGGGGCCCGGGGTTTTTGTTTATATTTTTTGTTTTGTTTCTGTACGTTTTCCTTTGCCTAATAAAGCTGACTGAGCCCTTAAAGAAACCCCGGGATTGCTGTGCCATTAATCGCTACAAAATCGGGATAATCACTGAAAAACAACGGGGTCGGCCCAGGATTTGCACCAACATGACTGAGGGTGTTTAACAATAGGGTTTAAATTTTAAATATATAAATATATAAATATAATTTATAAAAATTCCGTGGACTCCGAACACCAATTAGACCATTGAATATAAGAAAAAAACTTAAATTTTCTTAGTTTCACAGTTTTGATAAAAAAATGCTTAACCCCCCCCACTACCAACGGGGTCTCAAGGTGGGGCCTACTCTATTTTACCTCCACGAGTCAACAACTTCTCATTTGGGTCAACAGACCTCCATAATCCAAGAGAAAAATAAAAAATGCACCAACCCTTTCAACATACTGCACTATAAACAAGCTTTGGAGGGGGGGGTGCAAAAAAAAAAAAGGCACCATTTCCTCCCAATAAATTAAAAAACAATAATCCAAAACAAATAATTCGCACAAAAAAACTTTTTTAAAACACAAGGGGAAACCTTTTTTTCCACTGGGCAGGTTTCGGGATATATATATAAAATATAAATATATAAATTTTAAATATATATATATATATATATAAATATAAAAAATATAAATATATATATAATATATATATATAATATATAATATATTAAAAAAAAAAATATAAATAAATATATACACACCATTCCCAAACCAGTGGCACACCTCAAAAAGGGCAAAAAAACAAACGGAAACCCTAAAAAGCATTAAACATCTACAAAAGATGAAAAAAACTTTTAGATTCTTATTCACAGTTTTTGATAAAAAATGCTTTAAGCCCAAAGGTAACACACCAACAAAAGCATAATTTAGCAAACGCTATACGAAGGATTTAAATTTTAATTTTCTGAAACGCAAGATCTCTATGAGAATGAAGGATTTTAAAAAAGGAAAAAATATAAGGGATTCCAGCCAGGGGAAAAAAAACCCTTCCAAATTTACCATCTTAACTTAATCAAACCCTGGAAATATGAAAAGTCTTAAAGGGGGAAGAAGCCAGGGGATTCCCCAAAAAGATTTATCAGGGTTCGTTCCAAAATCCTTTTTTGAGCCCCAAAGGGGAAGAAGTTAGAGATTTTTTACAAAAGAACGAGACTTTTCGGGGACGCGACTAACGCGGGCAAAAGCAAACCTGTTACTAAGCTAGGCCAGAGGTTAAGATCAAGACTGTATCAAGTGCCAGAAGTCCAGAGACAAGCAATCTCTGAAGAAGTAAAAAAAAAATATATATTAGCTCTAGGGGTTTTAATATATATATTACTATTTCTTTAGGTGAATATATGACTTTTTGATCACTTTTTATTCCCTCTTCTTTTGGAAGATAAGATGACTGTTACTAGCCCGACAGGCTGACTGCAGGCGCACCGTGTCCCCTCTCCTAGCACACTGCCTGGGATGGGTGGCGCCATGGCCTGCAAGTCGGGCTGTGGGCACACTCATTATGCAGGCAGGTACTTACCTAGCCACGTTCCGGTTCGTCCATGCTCCTTTGCCGGCTAATTGCCGGGCGCTGACCCTATACCTTCCTCACTTCCCCACTGGATCTATAGTGCCTCGAGTATAAGAGAAAGGATTCCAGAAGTGTGTTCCTGTTTCGCCGTGTTTCTGACTCTGACTCTGAACCTTTGCCGCCTTCCCTGACCTGCCTGCCTGTCCCCGACTATGAGTTTGTGTTACGATTCAGTACCTTGCTGCACCACGGCAGCCATCGCAAGCAAGTCAGGTCAGGGCTAGCGATCTGGAAGGACTCCCACCGCAGCAAGCCCATGCTGCCTTGCAGCGGGCTCTGGTGAATAAAAGGACCTAATTAGACTCCGACTCCCTGGCGTGGCCTATACCACCGCTTTTGGTGGTCCAGTGGATCAACTACCCTTGCCATTACAGTTAGATCAACTACCCTTGCCATGGATCCCGCCAAAGTGCCTCTGCCAAGTGTTGCGGATCTCACGACCATAGTTGCCCAGCAGTCCCAGCAAATTGAGCAACAGTCGCATCCTCCTCCGTGGTCTCTTCTATGCCTGCTGTCCTGTTGGTGCCTGTTGTTCCTAAGCTCCGGTTGTTGTTACCATTAAAGTTTGATGGGGACCCAAAACTCTGCAGGGGCTTTATTACTCGGTGTTCCATGCACGAAGAACTGATAGCCAACTAGTTCCTGACCGTACGGTCTAAGGTGGCATTCGTGGTCAGTCTTCTTTCCGGGAAGGCCCTGGCTTGGGGCACCCCTCTCTGAGACAGAAGCGACCCTGTGACAGCTGACCTAAAGGTTTTCCTAACGGAATTCCACATTTTCGCGGAACCTGCACGTGCGTCATTTGCCGAAACAGCGCTCCTGAACCTTCCCCAAGTGGATTCCTTGTTTGGGGACTATGCAGTCCAGTTTCATACCCTGGCCTCGGAGCTATCCTGGAATGATGCCGCCCTATGCGCCACATTCAAGAAGGGCCTTTCCAGTAAGGTAAAGGACACGCTGGCTGCAATAGACCTTCCGTCTTCCTTGAGTGAGCTAATTCACTTGGCCACCTGCATCGACATGCATTTCGCCAAGAGAGAGGAAGAACTCCACCAAGAATATGAGCAAGAGCAATCCCGGTTTGTGCCTCTACTGCGCCAAACGGGAGCATTAGCAAAGAGACTATCCGCAACCTCCCCAGCATTCGGGAAACACCTGCACCTAGGTTATGTGGGAGAGGCGTCCCTAGGTGTGAATCATCCCTCTCCACGGTTAAAGATGCCGGTACGGGTCTTGACTGATTTTGAACTTTCTTTTCAGGCTCCTGCTTTTCTAAACTTAGGATCTGCTGGGAATTTCATCAGTGCTTCTCTGGTGGCCAAGCATCGCCTCCCGATGGTCCATCTGGACAAACCACTGGTAATGTCCTCTATCAGCGGTGAAGTACTAAGCGACTCTATTCAATTTATTACGGATTCTGTATCTCTTCACGTTGGGGCCTTACACAAGGAGAGGATTGCATTGTTTGTCTTGCCCCGCTCTTCCTCGGCAATTCTCCTGGGACTCCCGTGGCTGCAGCATCATGCTCCTACGCTTAACTGGGCGATGGGCGAAGTCACACGTTGGGGTCAAGAATGCCAGTCTAGCTGTCTTGTTGCACCTCGCCTGGTGCATCTCTTTTCTCTTCGGACGCCCCTCAAGCCTCTGCCGGGTCTCCCAGCTGAATAACAGGACTTTGCTGATGTGGTCTCAGAGAAACAGGCTGAGACCCTTCCGTCCCGTCAACCTTACAACTGTCCTATTGACCTGCGACCCTGTACTAGTCCTCCCCGAGGCAGGGTTTATCCATTATCCGTACCTGAGACTCAGGCTATGTCAGCCTACATTCAAGAGAACCTACAGAAGGGTTATATCTACAAGTCCTCCTCTCCTGCTGGAGCTGGGTTCTTCTTCGTTGAGAAAAAGGATGGTTCTCTACGTCAGTGTATTGACTATTGCGGCCTCAACAGGACTACCATGAAGGACCGCTATGCTTTACCGTTAATCTTGGAGCTCTGTGACCGGCTCCGGGGAGCCAAGATTTTTTCTAAACTGGACTTGTGGGGGGCTTATAACCTCATCAGGATTTGCGAGAGGGATGAGTGGAAGACGGCTTTCAACACTCTACACCTGTGTCATCGTTTACCTGGACGACACCCTGATATTCTCACCTGACCCACAGACCCATCGGATCCAGGTGTGCCAGGTCCTGAGACGTCTTCCCAGTAACCACTTGTACGCCAAACTGGAAAAATGCCTGTTCTTCCCTGCTGTTTGTCTGATAGCAGGGATGATGTCAACTGCTGGCAGCTTGAGTGTTATCTGATCTAACAAAGGAGACAAATTACTTTTAATTACTTTAGCTCTGAGGCTTTAGATAAACATCTCCTGCTCTAATGGCAGACCTGCTAACCACCCACCAGCTGACAAGGAAGAGACAAGTAGCATGAATGAAAGCTGCTTTTGGTCTGTGAAACAGCATGGTGAGACAAACTTTTTGGGCACAACCATAAATACATACATGCCAACTCTCCCTTTTTTTGGGGGGGGTCCCGCTATTTGGGTCCCCCCCGCCCTCCCGGGGATTTGGGCATTTTCCTCCCGCCGCCGCAGGGGGCGGGGGCCCTTTTAAATTGGCCGCGGCGCCGGAGTAGCGCTGGTGCGCTACCCCCGCACCGCCGGTCCGTTCCCACGGCGGGTGAAGCGGGCACAGGGTCCCCCCTCACCCCCCTGTGTCTCACCGTGCTGGGAGGGGGCAGGGGGGAGCGCTCCCCCTCCCCCTGTATGTCCGGCGTACTGTGCGCGCGGTACACACAGATCAGCGGCGCAGGGGGAAATGACGCCGGCTGCTCTCATTCCGCCTCGCCTGGGAAACGTGCAGGACCTGGGCCGGGGCTCAGGACCTGGTCAGGGAATTTTAATTATTATTTTATTTTTTTTAAAACATGGGGGTGGGCCTCCTGTAAAAAAGGGGGGGGGTTGGGCTACCTGGCTGGCACAATGGGCAATACCCGGGTGGCACAATGGGGGGAAAACCGGCTGGCACAATGGGAAACTACCTGGCTGGCTACAATGGGGCAATACCTGGGTGGCACAATGGGGGAAATAACCTGGCGGCTACAAGGGGGGAAAAACCTCGGCACAAAGGGGGGCAACTGCCTGGGTGGGTAAATGGGGGGGGGCAAACTGCCCGGGTGGGTACAATGGGGCAACTACCTGGCTGGGACAAAAGGGGGCAACTACCTGCTTTGGCTACTAAAGTGGTGCAACTACCCTGGCTGGCTCTAAAGGGGCAACTACCTTTTTGCAACTAAAGGGGCTCTACCTACCTGCCTACTAAGGGGGCACTACCACCTGACTACAAAGGGGGCAAACTACCTGACTATTTAAAAGGGGCACTACCTGGCTACAATGGGGGGGTCTACCTGGCCCGGGTACAATGGGGCAACTACCTGTTGGCTACTAAGGGGCAACTACCTGGCTGGGTACTAAAGGGGGGCACTACCTCCTGACTACTAAAGGGGGCACTACCTACCAGACTACTCAAGGGGGCAAATACCTGACTATTCAGGGGGCAACTACCTGGACTATTAAAGGGGCAACTACCTGACTATTTAAAGGGGCAAATACCCTGGCTACAATGGGGGGTCTACCTGGCTGGCTACAATGGGGGCAACTACCTGCTGGTACAATGGGGGCAATAACCTGGCCTACAATGGGGGCACTACCTGGCTGGCTACAATGGGGCAATACCTGGCTGGCTACAAGGGGGCAACTACCTGGCTGGCTACAATGGGGGCAACTACCTGGCTGGTTACTAAAGGGGGCAACCCACCTGGCTGCTACTAAAAGGGGGCACAACCTCCTGGCTACTACAAAAGGGCACACCTACCTGACTACTAAAGGGGCAACACCTGACTACTAAAGGGGCAACTACCCGACTATTAAAGGGGGCACTACCTGCTACAAAGGGGCAACTAAACCCGGCTAACAAAGGGGGGCATCTACCTAGCTACAGAGGGGCATCTACCTGCCTGTAAAAGGGGCACTACCTGTTATGGGGGCTACTACCTGGCTATAAGGGCATCTACCTGGCTTTCTTCCAAAGCCATTATGTAGTTAGGCGGAGTGGGTGTGGCTTTTTGAAGGGGCGTGGCACACAAAAAGATGGGCGTGTCCATGAAAATTTTTGTCGCTACGCGCGCCGCCCTCTTTAATCTCCTGCTTTTCCATTTTCAAAAGTTGGCAACTATGCATAAATATTACATTTGGAGAGGTGTCAACAAGGCCTATGGTCAAAGGAACACCATTCCTGCTGTAAAGCACAGAGGTGGATCACTGATGTTTTTGGAATGTTTGAGCTACAAAGGCACAGGAAACTTGGTTGAAGTACTTGGATGTTCCAACATGACAACGATCCAAAACACAAGGACAAGTCAACCTTTATTGGCTACAGCAGAACAAAGTGAAGGTTCTGGAGTGGCCATCTCAGTCCCCCTGATCTCAATATCATTTAGCCCACTCTGAGAATCTCAAGAGCACAGTTCATGCAAGACAGCCCAGGAATTTACAGAACTGAGGCTTTTTGTCAAGAAGAATGGCAGCTTTACCATCTGAGAAAATAAAGAGCCTCATCCACAACTAAACCACAAAAGACTTCAAGCGGGCATTGATGTTTTGAAAAGGGCAATACACGGGATTAAGAACTGGGAAGTGAACTTTTGATTAGGGTCATTTGGATGTTTTTGGTTGTCATTATGATTTAAAAAGAGAAAACACAGTAGTTTGACAATAAATGGCTTCATCCAACCACTAATCATGAGTAGAAAAAAACGTTTTTGTATTATCATTTATATTTCCTGAAAAAAAGGTCAAGAAAGCAAAAATTCTGCTGAGGTATGTAAACTTTTAAGCATAACTGTACATAAGGAAGGCGTCCAGACATTTAGCACAACATCACTGTTCTATGGCCCAGGTAATTAACCAATAGTGTCCTTTTGTGTATGAGTGGTACATAATTTTTAGGTTTTCTTTTGTTCCCGTATCACAACATAAATCATACTCAGGGCTGGACAAAGGCATTTTGGGGCCCTAAAGGGGAGTACAGCCAATGGCCCCCCCCCCCCCCTCCTCTCAAAAAAATACCCCCCCACACACACACACTAATCCTCTCACCCCTGCGCCAGGTCCTGTCACTAATTTTCTGCACATTTCCACATAGCTCCCGTCAAACTCCTCAGCAGTCACTGCACAATGACAAATTAGCCCTGACACATTTGCTTTTTCAAAATCGCTCCCCTCCGTATGACAATGTAATACCCCTAAATAACAGTCACTAAATAATCCACCATACATGGAGCAAATTCACCAGAATGAAATTGTATACTAAAAACACCCTACAAAACCAAGACCCTAAACTATTACTACTTAAGCCTCAAATATTTCTGCCAACCCGACCGAACGAACCCCCACATGTGACTATCAGCTGTACACAGGGTCTGAAGACAATACCACCGCCATACCCGTGACCATAATAGTGGGAGTAAAACTAGTTGTATGTAGGCCTGCAGAAATATAATGATTACCCTTGCTGTTAACATTTAGGGACTCACAAGAGACGTCTTTTCTGATCAGCGTCGTTCACTTTTCCCCCTTTTCTTCCTCCATCCGGTTTTTCACAAACCCTTTATGCTGAATTCTCACCGGGCCAAGACTCGTCCCTGAGGATTGACACAAATATCTTAGAATTTCCCCACAATTTCCAGTAAACTCCTAAATTATGGTATATAAGTCCCCCCTTTGTCAGACAGGTATAATAGATATGCCCCCTTCTCAGTCAGGCAGGTATATAGATAAAGCCCCCAGTCAGGCAGGGATATAGATAAATTTTCCCCTTAGACAGGTAGGATAAATAAATATAGGGCACTCAGGCAGGATAAAAATAGCTAGGGGGTCAGGCAAATAAAGCCCAGGGGTTTTTAGGCAGGCGTATGGGGCTACAAAGGGAGGGGTATGGGGCTCAGGAAGGCGTATGGGGCCACAGCAGGCGATGGGGGCTCAGGCAGGGCGATGGGCACCAGGCAGCTTTTGGGGGCCACAGGCAGGCGTAGGGCCACAGCAGCATATAGGGCCACAGGGATGCTATAGGCCACAGCAGCCGTACGGGCTCAGGCAGGCGTATGGGGCCACAGCAGGCGTAAATGGGCCACAGGTGCAGGCGTATAGGGGCCACAGGCAGGCGTATAGGGCCACGGCAGGCGTAATGGGCTCGGCAGGCTATTGGGCACCAGCCGTTAAAAGGTGGGCCCCAGCCAGGCATATAGGGGCCACAGGGAGCCGTACAGGGCTCAGGCAGGCGTAGGGGTCACAGGTCGTTGACCCCAGGCAGGCATGGGACCTCATGGCAGGCGTATGGCCTCAGGGAGGCGTAAAGGGCCACAGCAGGCGTAATGGGGCTCAGCAGGCGAAAGTGGGCCACAGGCAGCGTAATCGGGCCACAGGCAGGGATATAGGGGCCACAGGGAGGCATATATGGGGCCACAGCAGGGTAATGGGCCACAGGCAGCCGTTACAGGGCTCCAGGCGGATGGGCCACAGCAGCGGAATGGGCCACATCAGGCGTATGGGGCCACAGCAGGCGTATGGGGCCACAGCAGGCGTAATGGGGGCCACAGGGAGGCGAATGGGGCACCAAAGGCAGGCGTATGGGGCTCGGGCAGGCTAAAGGACCCAAGGCAGGCGTATTTGGGGGGACAGGCAGGGGTATAGGTGCCACAGGCAGGCCCTAAAGGGCCCCAGCAGGCGTATAGGGGCCCACAGGGAGGCGTATGGGGGCTCAGGCAGGCGTAAGGGGGCACCAGGCAGGTGTATGGGGCCACTGGCAGGGAAAGGGGGCCCCAGGCAGCCGTACAGGGCTCAGCAGGCTATGGGGTCCAGACAGGGGATGGGACCCAGCAGGCTATGGGACCCAGGCAGCGTATGGGACCCAGGCAGGCGAATGGGGCCACAGGCAGGCGTAAGGGGCCACAGGCAGGCGTATGGGGGCCCCAGGCAGGCGTATGGGGGGACCCGGCAGGCGTATGGGGCACCAGGGAGGCGTATGGGGGCCACAGCAGGGGTAAAGGGGGCTCAAAGGGAGGCGTATGGGGACACCAGGCAGGCGTATGGGGCACCAGCAGGCGTATGGGGGCCACAGGCAGGCGTATGGGGGCCACAGGCAGGCATATAGGGGCCACAGGCAGCCGTACAGGGGCTCAGGCAGGCGTACGGGGGCCACAGGCAGGCATATAGGGGCCACAGACAGGCATATGGGGGCACCAGGCAGGCATTATAGGGGGCCGCAGGCAGGTATTATAGGGGGCCACAGGGAGCGTATGGGGGCCACAGGGAAATATAGGGGGCCACAGCAGCACTTAAAAACAACAACATTAATACTTACCCAATTCCCGGGGGCGCCTTTCCCTCTCGTCCCCCTCAAGCCGCGCGCTTCCTCCGGGAGCTCCTCGGCGCACAGCCTATACGCGCTGTGCGCCCGAGAGAGGCAGCGTCGCGGATGACGTCACGTCATTGCGACGCTGCCGCTGAGGCCACGGGGCCGCGGGTCCTCAGCGCTGTGAGACCCGGCGGCCCCGCTGTGTCGGCCCTGCGGCTCAAACCCGGGGGATCCAGCGATCCTCCGGGAGCGGGCCCGACACTGTCTGCTGGGGCAGGGGAGCCTCGCTCTCTGCTCCGCAGAAGCGGGCACAGAGACCGCCGGCGCTTCAGGCCCATGGCAGCGGCCTGGAGCCCGGCGAGGGTCGGCCCTTACGGGGCCCCTTAGGGGTAGGCAGAGGTAGGCGCCCTAGGCGGTCGCCTACCTTGGCCTACCCGTCGTCCCGGCCCTGTCAGTACTTATACTCTCTATATAGTTTTTCACTTTTTATAAGGTACTATCCATTACAACGCATTCAGAGATTGTATTAACTGTTTTGTAAGATGAAACACCAGATAATAAAGCCAGCTTTATTCCTTGTACATATTGTAGCTGCTCACTAAGACACAGTTCTGACACAATGAGTATTACAGCATTACGCTTGATATGCTTTGTTACAAGTATTTATACTGGTACAGAACTACAAATTCTTTGTTGTTACATGGAGAGAGCAAGGGCTAAGGAAACAACTATTTAGCTAAGTATCATTAATCTACTGTAAACAAAATGTTTTTTTTCAATATTTTCTAAGCATGCATTTTGTTCCCTTATATAGACAACATTCAACACACTATGTAATGATAATGTATCTATGGCCCACGTGATACACTGCTAGCTCATGTTCAGTATGCAATAGTTAAAATCTCTCAGGCAGGATTTCAGTCTGGCGACAGTCACCCCTCTGTTTTGTAGCCCAAGCAGGAAGCAGTGTGTTGTGTGTTATGTTTGCGTGTCTGTGTGTTGCTCGGTAGCCAGTGTTTATCTGGGGACACACACATTGTCACACTTGACAACCACTCACCCTAAGGCCAATTGAATGGATGTCCCATCTGTGCAACTTCTGCAAAAAGGCCAAGAAAATCACAGTCAGTAAGACAGGGCATGGATTATGCCGTGCAGAGATTTAGTAACTCTTTGCGACATAGGTATAGTAACACAGTAAAAAATATGGATAGACTAGTTAAAGCCTAAGCAACCACAAACATTTCTCCCCACTCAGTGTCGGACTGGGGGGTCTGGGGCCACCAGAGGAACTGATCTTGGGGATCCCACCCTACTGTACCATGAAAAAATTGACCTGCCCTCCTCTGATGTAAATGCCCCATTATTACCACATAATACAGAGTGCAAATACAGAACTGTAATTGTGTAGTACAATATGCAAGTGAGGGTCACACATATGTCACAGACTATCATATACATGAGACCCAGGATAATTAGCTCCATCCATATCCCCCTCCACACCACATAACAATGTCCCCCTCCGACCCACATACACAATAATCCCCCTACCACCCATCAAACAATAATCCCCCTCTCACCCACATACAATATCCCCCTCCACCCCACATACAATATCCCCCTCCACCCACATACAAAATCCCCTCCACCCCCAAACAAAATCCCCCACACCACCCACCTTACATATACCCCTCCACCCACATACAATATCCCCCCCACCCACATACAATATCCCCCCCCTCCCACCCACATAGTACAGATATCCCCCTCCACCCACATACAATATCCCCTCCACCCACATACAATATCCCCCTCCACCCCACAACAATATCCCATTCCACGTATCCCTTGGTACACGCACCTCCCACCTTCTAAAATAATCACCAGCAAGCAAAATAAAAAGTCTAACTCCTAATCCACGATCGACAATCATGGACACATGTACGCTGGCATTATACCGGCGCCAATCTAACCAACAACACCGCCATATATAGACCACATAGAGCTCCACACCGAGCTCAGGTATAGACCTACAACACTGCCATATAGAGACCATATAGAGTCAGACACCGAGCTCATTGTATAACCTTACAACACCGCCATATAGAGACCATAAGAGGTCAGACACCAGCTCAGGTAAAACCGACAACACCACCATATAGAGACCTAAACATAGTCATGACATACACCATCAGGTATACCCTACAACACCGCCAAATAGAGGCACCAAGAGTGGTCCAAACACCACTCAGGTATAACCAACAAACAACACGCCATAAGAGACCACATAGAGATCAGACACCAACTCAGGAATAACCAACAACACCACCATATAGAAGACCACATAGAGGGACAGACACCAGCTCCGAGTATGAACCTACAACCCTCCAAAAAGACCACATAAGATTCAACACCAGCTCAGGTCACATTACATTACAGTGAATACCAGCACATATCCAATATAAAAGTATAAATAACCCCTGAAATCAGGTACTCACCGGAATACGTCCCTACTCAGAAGGTAGTCGTCTCAACTTTCATGAGATCGTTGATCTTATTCCCTTTTCCTCTGCATCCTTTTTTTTTGTTCCACAGGCCGCCATGAAGGACTTGGTCCCGGCCACAGCTCATCCCTGCAAGAAATTACACAGGCACAAATATCTAAGAACTCCCCCAATTTTCCCAGCCTCTCTTTACCTAATCCCACCTCTGTACAAACTTTCCCAGGGGTTGTGAGAGCGGGTACAAGAGCCATCAACTAAGAAGGCTGGTATCCAAAGGATTGTTGGAAGGTGTGAGAGGACTAAGTCCCTGGAGATAATGCAGACAACTATGGGCTGCTGCCCTCTCAATTATATTACCAAGGTAGGTATACAATGACCCTAGGTAGTAGTCAAATAGGCAAGGCCCCAGACTGTAGGTTAGGTATGGTTTCCACCGTCCAGTTAGGTAATGACTATAGGTAGTTAGGGTCCCCATTATATTAAGGCGCAAGCAGTTATGTGGACGCCCCTTATATGTAGTATACAGGCAGTAAGGGCTTCCCATGAAGTAGTATAGCCAGGCGATTAAGAGCCACTTTTAGGTAGATCGCAGGGCAGATAAGGGGATCCCTATAAGGAATTAAATACAGTGTATTAGGGGCCCCCTTTAGCTATTGTGCATGAAGTCCAGGGCCCCCCATATGCTACTGTGTATAGACAGGGCCCCTTAAGATATTTCGGTAGCCAAGGGCCTCCCCATTGTAGTCAGGGCCCCCCCTGTAGGTAGTCAAAGCTTCCCTTTAGGAAGCCAGTTGCCCCACTGTAGTCATGGCCCCCCTGTTTTGTACGTTAGGCGGCAACCCTGTAGTAGTCATGGCCCCCTTTAGGTATCATGGGGCCCCTTTGGTAGTCCATTGCCCCCCTAATAGTCATGGTACCCGTCCCTTTAGCTAGCCAGGGTTCCCCTTTGTAGTCAGGGCCCCTTGTAGCCAGGCCCCCCTTGTAAAGGTAGCCAGGGACCCGCTTGTAGTCAGGGCCCCCTTAGTAGGCAGGACCCCTGTAGTAGACCAGTACCCCTTGTAGTGAGGGCCCCCTTTTGTAGTCATGGTCCCCCTTTAAAAACCAGTGGTACCCCCCCTTTGTAGCCATTGAGCCCCCCTTGTAGTCAGGGGACCCCCCCTTGTAGCCAGGGACCCTTCCCTTTAAAGTTCAGCCGTCCCCCCTGTAGCCAGGGACACCCCCTTGTATCCAGGGCCCTCCCTTGAGCCATGGTCCTCCCCTTTAGTCAGTGCCCCCCCTTGTGAGTAGCCAGGGCCCCCCTTGTAAGCCCAGGGAACCCCCGGCCCCTTGTAGCCAGGGGACCCCGCCTTGCAGTCAGCGGGCCCCCCTTTATAGCCAGGGGCCCCCTTTTATAACGCCAGGTGCCCCCCTTTATAGCCAGGGACACCCTTTATGAGCCAGGGACCCCCCTTGTAGTAGCGTGCCCCTAACCCACCTTGTAGCCCGGTGACCCCAGTTAATAGCCAGGTACCCCCTTAAAACCCAGGACCCCCTTTAATAGCCAGGGACCCCCTTGTAGCCAGCGGACCCCCCCCCTTTATAGGCCACGGAACCCCCTTTATAGCCTAGGACCTCACCCTTGTATGCCCAGGACCCCCCTTGTAACCAGGGAACCCCCACTTGTAGCCAAGGGACCCCCCTTTGCAGTCAGTGGCCCCCCCTGGCAGTCCTGGGCCCCCCGAATTGTATGCCAGGACCACCTTATATAGCCAGGGTAACTCCCTTGTAGCCAGGGCCCCCCTTGTAGTCATGGCCCCCTTTATACCAGGGACCCCCAATATAGCCAGGACCCCCCTTGTAGCAAGGACCCCACCTTGTAGCCAGGGACGCGCCCTTTAATAGCCAGGGCCCCCCCTTTTAGCCAGGGCCCCCCTTTTTTTGCCAGGGCCCTCCCTTTTAGCCAGGGCCCCTTTTAGGGCCCGGGACCCCCCCTTTAGCCAGGGACCCCCTTTTAGCCAGGGGCCCCTTTTGGGGGCCCGGGACCCGGGCCCCCTTTTTTAGCCAGGGACCCCCTTTTGCCCGGAACCCCCCCTTTTAGTCAGGTCCCCCCCCCTTTAGCCCGGGACCCCCCCTTTTAGCCAGGGCCCCCCTTGAAGCCAGGGGCCCCCCTTTAAAAACCAGGGACCCCCTTTTTTGCCGGGCCCCCCTTTTTAGCCAGGGCCCCCTTTTTAGCCAGGGGCCCCTTATAGACAGGGACCCCCTTGTAGCCACAGGACCTTTTTATAGCCAAGGGACCCCCCTTGTAGCTCAGGTCCCCCCTTGTAGCCATGATTCCCCCCTTGTAGTTCTGGTCCCCCACTTGTAGCCAGGACCCCACTTGTTAGCCAGGGATTTCCTCCCCTATGTAGCCAGGGACCACCCTCTTGTTGCTCAGGGACCCCCCTTGTAGCCAGGGAACCCCCTTGCAGTCAGGCCCCCCCACCCTTGCAGTCAGGGACCCCCTTGTAGCCAGGGGACCCCCCCACTTTATAGCCAGGGCCCCCTCCCCTTTATAGCCGAGGGCCCTCTAGTAGCCAGGGATTTCCCCCTTTGTAGCCTCAGGGATTCCACCCCTTCGTAGCAGGGACCCCCCTTGTAGCCAGGGGACCCCCTTTTTGCCACAGGAGCCCTCTTGTAGCCAGGGACCCCCTTATAGCCAGGGACCCCTTGTAGTCAGGTCCCCCCTTGTAGCCAGGGACCCCCTTTATAGCCAGGGACCCCCTTTATAGCCTGGGCCCTTTGTAGCCAGGGACCCCCTTTATAGCCAGGGACCCCCTTGTAGCAGGGACCCTTTATAGCCAGGGCCTCACTTGTAGCAGGGACCCCTTTATAGCCAGAGACTCCCCTTGTAGCCTGTGATTTCCCCCTTGTGGTCAGTCCCCCCTTCTAGCCAGGGACCCCCTTTAATAGCCAGGGCCCCCACTTGTAGCCAGGGGACCCCCTTTATAGCCAGGACCCCATTGTAGCCAGGGACCCCCATTAAGCAGGGACCCCCTTTAATAGCCAGGGCCCCATTGTAGCCAGGGACCCCCTTTATAGCAGGGCCCTCTTGGAGGCTGGGACCCACTTTATAGCCAGGGCCCCTTTGTAGCCATGTGATTCCCCTTGTAGTCAGGTCCCCCTTCTAGCAAGGGCACCCCCTTTATAGCCAGGGGCCCCCTTTAGCCAGGGATCCCCTTTATAGCCAGGGGACCCCCCTTTACCATTTCCTTTATAGCCAGGGCCCCCCCTTGTGGCCAGGGGACCCCTTATAAGCCAGGGCCCTCTTGTAGCAGGGGGACCCCATTTATAGCCAGGGACCCCCCTTGTAGCCAGTGATTCCCCACCTTGTAGTCTGGTCCCCCCTTCTAGCCAGGTCCCCCCTTTGTAGCTAGGGCCACCTTGTAGCCCAGGGAACCCCATTATAGCCAGGGCCCACCTTGTTAGCCTGGGACCCCCTTTATAGCCAGGGCCCCCCCTTCTAGCAGAGGCCCACCTTGTAGCCAGGGACCCCCCCTTTTAGCCAGGGCCCCCCTTGTAGCCAGGGACCCCTTACTAGCCAGGGCACACACCCTTGTAGCCAGGGGACACCCTGTTATTAAGCCAGGGCCCCTTTGTAGCCAGGGACCCCCTTTATAGCCAAGGGCCCCCCTTGTGATAGTTAAAAAAAAAAAAAAAAACAACAAACAGCCCTTACTGGCTCGGGCCTCCTGCTCCGGCCCATCGTTGGCGCCCGCGGCTTCTGCTGCACTGCATAGGCGCACGGTGAAGTGACATATCAGCGCTGCCTTACGTCAGCAGTAGGGGCGTGCGCCCCGGCTAGGCTGGAGGCCTAGAGTCTTCAGCCTGCCGGGAGATCCAGAGGAGCGCCAGCGCTAGTGGCAGCTGTGCTCCGCTTGACACCGACGCAAGGCCCCGGGAGTCGGGGGGACATTAGTCCCCGGCTACCGGGCCGGTCTCTGGGCGCTCTGGGACGAAGGTCCCGGGCGTCCAGTGGACCGGGATACATCGCGGCGTTGCCGGGGCGCGTCGGCACTGCCTCGGGGCCACAGCGGCTCGGGGCCCACCGGGGGATTCCCCGGTCCCCCGGCGGCCCAGTCCGAGCCTGGTTACAGCTACTCCTCAAGCGCAATTCCTGGAAGCGTCCTTCCAAAGAACCTCATAAAAGAAATAACTTTTCCAATCTGTTGCATTCTGTGAGTCTGCATTAATGAATTTTCTAATACTCCCGGACGGCTGGCGGCTTCAGGAGGAAGCCCGAGTGTAGTAGACTACAGCTCTGATTTTCTACTGAAGTCTATACAGAGCTGGGTACAGTCGGATTTTCAGCAGATTCATAGTTACATAGTTAGTATGGTTGAAAAAAGACACGTGTCCATCAAGTTCAACCAAGGGTGGGGAAAATTGTGGGTGGAGGGAGGTAGATAAAGGAATATAAGCTATGAGGCTTCCCTATTTTGGTGAAGAATGCTTTGAAACCCATAATTCAAGAACCAATCTGCTCTAAGGAAGATTTCATTTCTGATCCCAGAGCCACCATCAGACTGAATCGAGAATTTTACATGGCTTCATACATATTAATATACTTTAGTTTCAGGGAGTTATCTAAGCCTTTCTTGAAACCCTCAACCGTTCCTGCTGTGACCAGGCTCCTACAAGCGGCTATTCCACAGATTTACAGTTCTTACAGTGAAGAACGCTTTTTCCTCTGGAGATTGATAATCCTTTTTTTCTCTGACCGAAGTGAATGTCCCCTTGTCTTTTGATGGGGCTTTACATGAAATAATTTTTCCCCATACTTTTTGTAGGGACCGTTTATATAAATTAATCATGTCCCCCCGAAGCCGTCTTTTCTCAAGAATAAATAAGTTCAATTCTTCTAACCTCTCCTCATAACTAAGATGCTCCATTCCCCTTATAAGTTTGATTGCTCCTCTTTGTACTCTCTCTAGCTCCATTACTTCATTTTTATAAATTGGAGCCCAGAACTGACCATCATATTCCAAGTGAGGTCGCACCAATGCTTTATACAGCGGTAGAATCACATCCTTGTCCCGCGAGTCCATGCCTCTTTTAATACACGCCAATATCTTACTTGCCTTAGAGGCAGCTGATTGACACTGCATGCTGTTCTGTAGTCTATGATCTACAAGTACGTCCAGATCCTTCTCAACAAGCGATTCTCCGAGTTTTTCTCCCCCTTGGACATATGATGCTGCAGATTCAAAATACTGAATCCGCTGAAAATCCGACGAGAATCCAGTGCTGTGTAGACATAGCCTAAGTTGGTTTACTTACTGGTTAGGAAAGTTAGGTAGCCCTTTTGTCTTCACCATCTAGTCTCCCTTCATATGTCCTTATTTTTCGAGCATTTACGATAATGGATTGTAAATGATGAAGCCATTCAGGTCCAAGAAATTGGCTCTTCCCCCAGTCTTACTATTAATGGTGCCTGAAATTTTAGCACCACCAAGGACTCCTGCTCTCCAACCTAGGAAGGTTGCGATGTGGTTGCTCTCTAAGAAAAGGTTTTCCTACTGTACCCCTCTAGGCTCAGTTTCCATTTTACGGAAACACAGACCATAAATAAGGCCATGATAAAGCATTCACCAAAAGTTGAATAAACACCTCAATAAACGTTGACTCACCCGATAAAAATAGTAATATTGGAAAATTCACGCTTTACATCCTTGCCAACTATTAATTAAACTCTTAGCACCGGCTAGAGAGGGTGGGAGGGGGGGGGCGAAGCTTTGGCCCGCTAACCGGTTTGACAGGTCTGATACAAAGCTTTGGTCTCGTCTTTGTAGTCTCCGTGTTTCCCCGCAGACGCTAGGGATGCTGCGTCCTGATTTACGGGAATTCCTCTCGCATGCCGAACATGCCTGGCAAGTTTTTAGCAGGTTTCACTGGTTAGACTGGAATGCGTCGGAAGACACGGATACTCTATTAGCTTTCCAGATGCTGCTAAAAATAGTGGTGGACCAGAGAGGGAGTACTGTCACCCCAAGAGGGATGCCGAATGATAAACAGGCAGAACAAAATCTACATAATAAAAAAAAAACATACCTCTATACCTACAGTATATATGAGCGTTACGTGCCGTACCATACGTGCGCACAAAATAATAGACGTTAGATAAATTTGAGAAGACTTTTATCGTAGCTCCATTGACAGCAAGTGAGGTTTCAGATCTCACGGGCATTTTGTCAAACTGGGAGAAAACAGACCATAGTCACCTGGGGAGCTCCCACCTGGCATCACGTAATAATCTAGAGGGTGATCCGAAAGTCCCAAGACACCCTTTTTATATCAGAGAAAATGACCTACAGCTGAAACCAGAGGTTTCCATCCCCTCTATACAAAGCCCCCATCTGCAGGTTTTTCTCACTCTCTGACATGAAATCAGAATAAATCTTCCCTGTTTTAGGTCAATTAGGAACCAAAATTATTTCTATTTGCCAAATGCCAGAATAATAAGAGAGAATTTAAGGCATTTTTATTACTTTCTGTAAAGTCATAAATTTCCATCCATTTCATTAGTATTTCGTAGCTTTGCCCTTAAACTGTAGGACTTGGGTCAAACGTTTTGCATCCGTTCCACAAGCTTCTCACAATAGTTGGGAGGAATTTTGGCCCATTCTCCTGACAGAACTGGTGTCACTGAGCCATGTTTGGAGGTCTCCTTGCTCGCACCTGCCTTTTCAGCTTTGCCCATACATTTCCAATAGGATTGAGATCAGGGTATTGTGATTGCGACTCCAAAACATTTACTTGGTTCTCCTTAAGCTACTTTGTAACCAGTTTGGCAGTAGCTTCGGGTCATTGTCCATTTGGAAGACCCATTTCCGCCCAAGCTTTAACTTCCTGGCTGATGTCTTCAGATGTTGCTTCAGTATTGCCAAATAATCTTCTTTCCTCATGATGCCTTTTATTTTGTGAAGTGCACCAGTCCCTCCTACAGCAAAACAACCCGACAACATGATGCTGCCAGTTGCTTCATCCTTATTACTATGATACCAAAGTATTTAATTGGTACTACTATGTACTGTCTCTGTTTAGTACTTTTCTTATTTGTACTAATAGTGCCTTATATTGTGGTATCTTATTGTGTCTTTGTGCATCAAACGGTATCCCATCTATTGGACAGCTATTAATATATGTTTTTGTTATTATAAAATTTTATAAAAATTATGTTTATAAAAAAAACAAAACATGATGCTGCCACCCCTGTGTTTCACAGTTGGGATGGTGTTCTTAGGCTTCCAATCTTCTCCCTTTTTCCTCCAAACGTCATTATGGCCAAACAGTTCAATTTTAGTTTTGTCAGACACAGGACATGTCTCAAAGATGTAGGTGTTTGTTCCTGTGCATTTGCAAACATTAATCTGGCTTTTCTATGTTTCTTTTGGAGTAATGGCTTCTTCCTGGCAGAGAGGCCTTTCCCTTTTCAGTTTTTCCAAGAAATCTTACAACATCACAATCCTTTTTTTGGGATATCGTTCGGGTGTCCCTGCACCCACGTGGGGTCGAGACCCCCACACCCCCCCTTCCTCCCCCCCCCCCACATTTGGGGTCACAAGGTCCTTTTGGGGCTTTTGTTCTTGGGGTTGATATTGCACCATTGTTTTGGACCCCAATGCCCGTTTTTATCCGAAACGATACCGTCTTTCCTGGAGAGGGAATTCCAATACGTTTGTTTCGTTATTAACCGACTACGACCCTGTTTTCCGATTTGTACCACCAACACCTCGTGCCACCGAAAGCAAGTACGTCAGGGTACGACCTGGAGTAACCCCCGGGAGAAAGTCCTCCCGCTTTGGGGCGGGCTCGGGTGAAAACCGGACCTATTTAGATTCCGTTCCCTGGTGTGGTTTACGCATCGCTTTTGGGTCCGTGGATCCACTACCACTCCGAACGATATCACATGTTGGCCCAAAAGCACGTTCATTCTGAGACACAAAACCTCTCCTTTCCCGAGCGGTATAGCCTGGACATTCCCATCTTGTTTGTATTGTTATAATTGTTTGTACAGATGAAGAGGACACCTTCAGGTATCTGGAAATTGCAGCCAAGGATGATCCAGACTTGTGCAAGTCCACATTTCTCTTCCTGATATCTTGGCTGATTTCTTTAGACTTTCCCATGATGTTACACACAGAAGCAGTGTGTTTCTGGTGTGAAGTAAAATACATCCACAGGTGTGTCTCTAATTAACTTAGATGTTGCCAATAAACCTATCAGAAGCTTCCAAAGACCTGACCTCATCATATAGGCTCCCAAATTGTTTAAAGGCAGAGTAATCCTAATGTATGGAAACTTCTGACTTTGCAGAAAGTAATAAAAATGCCTTTAAAAAACTCTCTTATTATTCTGGCATTTGTCAAATATAAATAATTTTGGTTCCTAATTGACCTAAAACGGGGAAGGTTTATTCTGATTTCATATCAGACAGTGAGAAAAACCTGCAGATGGGGCTTTCTATATAGTGGATGGAAACTTCTTGTTTCAACTGTATCTGAATACCCCATCAAGTAATGAGGACCATTTTTTAGGCAATGTCCTGAAAATGGCAGCCATCTTGAAAGCCACCATTTTGGATGAAGGGTTTTTCCTATAGGAAGGTGGTCATATAGCAGATCAAAGAAGACCAGAAATCAAAAGCCCCAATCAGATTTGCAATATCTCTTGTGGTTCAAAAGTTATCAACACGATGATTGACCTCCTAACCACTACGTTAGAATCCTTGGTAATTAACTTGTAGCAGACCCTGGGATCAGTTACAGCTGTTGCGCATAGGGACTGGCTGAGGACACCTAAGGGGCAGATTTGAGCACAGTAGGAGTTTGCCCTGCTTACATAACTCCCCATCCTAAGATATTAGGCCCCGTTCACATGGCGGTTTTGGACGCGGGTTTTGCCGTGGTTCTCGCCGCGGTTCCCGCGGCCGGAACCTCTTCTATCCTCGCCGCAAACTTGCGTCTCCTGACGCGGGTTTGCGGTGTGGGCGCTGGTCGTGGTCTCGGCGCGAGTGGGGCGTGGTTTGGGGCGCGGCTTGCGCCGAGGGTTTGCCCCCATGCAAATTAATAGCAGGAGGCAAGCCGCGCACCACACGCGGCGACGCCCGCGGCAGCACCGCGCAGCCGCGCAGGGCACTCCCTGTCAAGAATTGATAGGAGAGTTCTCCACACACGCGGGTTTGGCCACGGCCCCGAAGCCGCGGCCAAACCCGCGGCGTGTGAATATTAACGCGGCTCCACATAGGAAACCATGTTAATAAACTAGGCGCGATTTGGCCGCGGAAACCACGTCGGAACCCGCGGCCATAACCACGGCCAAATCCGTCGTGTGAACAGGGCCTAAATGTGAGGGAGAGGGGAGGGGGTCCGGACAGAAGCGCTGAGGGGGGAAATGTTGGATCGGCTGACTGTCAGCCGAGTTACGTTGGACTTTAAATGGGACGTTAATTATTTGTTTTTCTGGGCTAAGATGGACAAATGGGTGGGGAAAATTTAAAAAACGCCTGCAATGGAGATTTGTTGTATATCTGTGTAATATGTTGTATGTGTTTGTTTTGATCTTCACATGTACACTGCAGAGCTGTATGTTGAAGGGACTACGCTATGTTCTCTGCGATATATATGCTGGAGTTGATGTACATTTCCATGTGCAGTGTGAATAAAAATACTTTGGAAAAAAAAAAAAAGTTACCAACAAAGAAAGCTGCAACAACAACAAGAACAACCGCTATTTGGCGAGTTCAATGTCTTGTCCCTGGTGCTGAACACAGAGCAGAAGGTCCATTAACTTTTGAACCACAAGAGATATTGCAGATCTGATTAAGGCAACTGATTTCTTTTTCTTTTTTTTTTTTTGTTTATTCGGTTTCTCATGGACTTCACAATAAATTGATTACAAAATGCGTACATTGCTTTTGATGAAGAGTCAATACAATGAGATGTTAGCAGCAACAACCACGGTTATTGATGCGAGCTTCAAGCTTGCCGGGGCAAGAGTAGAAGGCCGTTCGCCTTAGAAAAGACAAATGGGACTTTACACACAGTCCAGACGAGAAACCAATTTTTCTAATTTAAGACATCGAACGTATACAAACAGAATTACAGGAAAGACAAACGTCTACGACAAGCACGCCAACAATTAGAAAAAACATGCAACCACCAAAATTTATAACACACGAAAGCAAAGAACACTAACCAGACTAAACCGACACGCTACAACGAAAGGGGAGAGAACAGAGGAGACAAAAAAATAAAAAAAAAGGGAGTGAGGGGGAAGTGGGGGAGTTCACCGCCACAGTGGGGCAGAGAGCCCATTTAGAACAGTATGGGGTGTCTATTGATTTGTCCTGGAAACCAGGATACCCCAAGAGACACAACTTTTTCTACCAGGGACTGTAAACTTGAATTAAAATTAGCTTAGCATAGAAATTCTCAGGAAGATGCAGACGTCCCAGGGATCCCGCCAGAAAAGGCAACTGATTTCTGGTCTTCTTTGATCGGCTACACAACCAGCTTCCCGTTGGTAAAACTTGCCCTTGATCCAAAATGGCAGCTTTCAAGGTGGCAACCATGTTCTGGGCATAGCCTAAAAGATAGGCCCCCTCATCCATTACTTGACTGGGTATTTATATAGGCCATTTCCCTTTTCATTTCTAAAATAATAGGGTGTCCTGGGACTTTTGACTCTAAAAAACAAGATGTGCCTTCTTTCCAGCCCCCATATTGACATTTTTGAGCGTGCATAGTAGGTGCAATGCACTCACTACTACTACTCTATTAGAATTTTAAACCTAACATGCAGGAAATGTTAAGGCTGACCTTGAAACCAGTCTTTTGCTATTAACAATTTCGTACAGCTCCAAGGCACATGATGTGGCTCCAAAAGAAAACTTTTTGGTAATTTGGTAGATTACCATAGCGTAGAGGATAAATGGAAAGGCGTATGTTTGCAGGATAAGACTGCACAGGGTTTGTTTGTAGTGTTATTATAAGGATAGGCAGCCTATGAGCTGTAGAAACATAGCAAAAAAAAAAAATTTTTTAAGAAGGGTGTCAGGTAAACCCTGCCGGCCCACTCGAGGGTTGACGGCCTGACTTGGAGTGTATCGTGACAAGGTCAGCCAGATATTGTTTCACAGTTAACCCCTGTCCACACGGGCACAGGAAGACCCAGGGGGTGCGAGAGAACACCCTACTCGCCCACAACCCTGAATGGCTGGGAGAGATCTGTTTACCTATGCTGGTTAACCAGAGCTCTGCCACCAGTCCCTCATTTGGTTATAAGAACGGTCCATTACCGACTTACAACAAGGCCAGGAACCAGCCTTGGGGTAGCAATATTTTAAAGACTGAGTATAAGGCGGGTGAGGCCGATGATCAAGACAGACTAGCCCAGATTAAAGTTTATAGATTTAATTCAGCTTGGAGGGCGCACTACACATATATACATAGGGACAATACTATACAGATATTGGTCAGAGGTGCAAATATGAGTATGGTTACAAACAAAGGCAGCAAATGTGTCTTAGTTACCTGAGGTTGGCTTGGTTTTGGGCCCACATGGGGGGGAGTGAATGTGGCCTTACTTCTGTGTGGGTGCTCCTGGAATGCTGGTGTCAGTTACCCCCCTCCTGAAAGCAACCATGGGCACACCTGGGCTTCTGCTTATAACAGTACTGAGACAGCCCGCCTACACTCCCCCTCACGCCCCTGGGACGGCCTGCACACTCCTCCCTCTTGGGGGTCATGCAGTTTTTGGCTGAAACACAAAATGTGCCGTACTGCGGCAGGGCATTGGGACAGAACTGAGCCAGTGGCACCATCAGAACCAGATGGGCCAAACCTACGCCCTGGTACCGGACATGCCCATCCTATTGGCTTCCTAAGGCCAGCTTTGGGTTTCTCTCTTCCCCTGCATCCTACGAAGATGGGAGTGGCAAATATCGGTGCCTCTGTGTCTGCCAAGGTCCTTTGAACCTGGGGGTCTGAGAGCCCATATGTTTTCAGGTGCTAATGAATTTGCATGAGGGTTCTTTCAAGTGCTGACCTCCTGCTGGGATGATCTCTCTCTGTCCTTTGTTCGCCTGGGCTGAGTGTCTCCTGAATAATTGGCATCTTCATCTGGAGGGGAATTTACAATGTGTCTGAGCTTGGGCTGATTAATTGGGGCTTCATGGTGGAGCTGGGGTGATTTCTGCAACCTCAGTGACTTGAGGGGGGGGATGACTTGTCATTTTTGAGTCCATTTTCCTCACAAAGGGCTATTTGCAAAAGTACTTTGACTTTCAAAATGATTTTGTGCTTCTGACTTGAAATACTTGTCTACTACCGAAAGTAAACCATTCCCATTGACCTCAATAGAAAATACACATTGTAATTCATACAAAACGAATTTTCAGAGCTCTGTTATTCACCGTAAAAAAACAAACAAAACTTCTTTGGTTGTATTCGATGTGGAAATTTACTACTGATGTCAATGAGGACAGCTAAAAACCTAGTTCAAAATGATGCCAAAACATCAGTGTATGGTTTTCAACACAGATCCTCGGCCAAAACCCGTAAAAAATGAATAGGACTCAGTCAATAGGACTGTAATCCGCAAGTAAAAAAACAAAACAAAAAACCCTAAATCCACATGTAACAAGCACGTGAAATCTTTGCTGAGAAATGGGTCGTCTGATGCCGTTTTCAATGGCAGAATCCGATGAGTAAATTTTACTTGTTGTGTGGACGGACCCTAAAAATGGTGGAGTAATAATAACGATGGTTGTGAAGGAGGCCATATCTGTTAAGCCATCCCCAACAATTTACATACTCGTTAGGTGCTTCTGAATAAATTAGAATATAAGCCAAAAGTTATTTTTTAATAATTCAATTCGAAAAGTGAAATTCATATATTATATAGTCATTACAGAGTGAACTTTTTCATGTATTTATTTATGTTAATCTTGATGATTATGGATTACAAAGAAAACCCAAAAGTCATTATCTCAGAAAATTAAAATAATTAACCCAAAACACCTGCAAAGGCTTTCTAAACATTTTAAAAGGTCCCTTAGTCTGGTTCAGTAGGCGACACAATCATGGGGAAGACTGCTGACTTGACAGATGTCCCGAAGGCAATCATTGATGCACTCTGTTTGTAATGACTCTATATAATATATGAGTTTCACTTTTTGAATTGATTTAATGAAAAAAAATAACTTTTGGCTGATATTCTAATTTATTGAAAAGCACCTGTATGTTATAATGCCGGGGTAAATAGTATGGATTCCCACACTTTTCAAAGATAGCGGGGGCTGTCTGTTTACTACAACTGACACCTAAGCCATTAAATGGGGATTATATAACTAAACAAAGACAAAAGGTTTTTTTTTTTTGTTTGTTTTTTAAAAGCAAAGAAAATTACAAATTGGAATAAACCCTTTTCCTATTTACCATCTAAAAAATAAACAATTCAGCATATTTGAAATTGCCAAGTTCAGTTTATCAAAATATCAACTTCTTTATTGCAAACAGTGAATGCTGAAGGGAAAAAAACACTCTTGATTTGCTGTTTTGTTTTTTTACCTGCATCACCTGCTGAAAAACTAAAAAACAAAAACAAAAAGTTTTATTTACCCCAAAATGTTACCTATAAAAACTATAGCTCAATAAACAAAAACTTATAGAAAAAAATAGTTGTAGTAACGAAAAGCAATTTCTATGTATGTTATTTTACCTTTCTTTCTTTTTTATTTTTTTTACCCTCCTCCTTCCACGGTCTGCAACTTTTTATTTTTCAGAGTTGCTGCTGTATAAACGCTTGTTTTTAATGTCCGTGTTTTTAATGGTTTTATTTAATTTACCATATAATGTATTTAGGAACTAAAAAAATATATATGTAATTGTATATTCACATTTTGAATGACATGTCAGAAAAGAGGCGCCGCCGCGCCAGTTTAAAGGCGCATTAAATGAGTGTACAGTGCGCCTGAATGAATGAATGAATGAATGAATGAATGAACCTGTCAAAAATCTGGCGCCTGGTATACCTCACATAGTATAATTGATGCTAATCTAGGCGCATAACATATCATTGCTAGCATATTTGATGCGCCTACTTTAGGTGCATTCACAACTGCCATACCTGGCGTATAATGCACATGGTTTTGGTGTACAACAGTTCATTTATAAAGAGAATAGGGCGTCAACAGTTTTTTGCCGCAAAATGCACCAAAAAAATGGTGCAGACCTAATGGGACATGTCGCCCTTTGTTTTTTAGTTCCTCGATACAGTACATGGTTAATTATTATAAAGGAACTAAAATTATATATTAAGAGTAATTAACCATATCATGCATTGAAGAACTAAAAAATATGTACAGTTATGTGCAAAATAATAGCAGTCTATTTTTGTCCGTAAACATTACACAACATGGTCACTAATTCATGAGTAGGTGCAGCCAAGTAATGGGCAACCAACAGAATCAGCATTTATGACATGTAAATGTAAAAAAAAATGTAAAACCGTTATCCCTTCATGGGGTTTAAAAAAAAAAAAAAAAAAGAGTAAAAAACATAAAAAAAAGTAGAAAATAAATAACAAAATAAAAATAAATATTAATAAAAAATAACGAGTACTGTATCAACATGGGCTGAAAGACCACTCTGCCAGGAAGAAGCCATTACTCCAAAAGAAATATACAAAAGCCATGTTTGCAAATGCACAGGAACAAAGACCTACATTTTTGGAGACATGTCCTGTGGTCTGACGAAAATAAAATTGAACTGTTTGCAAATGACCCTTGTTTCTTTGGAAAAAAAGGAGAAGCCT
>JAODAL010047342.1:0-30024 GCA_025379985.1 Phyllomedusa bahiana
AAGATCAGACTCGGGAATGCCACGGGGATTGGAGTTTGTACTGTCTTTTTTGTGTTTTGTTTTTTTTTTCCCCTTTTGGATATGACGACTATTGGACAATGTAGCAGCAATTTTTTTCTTTTTAAAAATGGTCAATGAGGGATTTTGTCTGGGAGTGTTACTGTTTTTTCCAGTGTTATTAATTGAAGTGTCTGATAGACATCTCTCCATTACTATTGCTGGGGTTTGATGTTAGCCAGCTGTGTTTTTGTCACCCTAAGGCTGACACTAACCCCCCTTTCACTATTATCCCAGTACCCAGTCCACTTTTGGGACAGTGGCGGGCGTTTATTATTAGGGTGGTAAGAGACCAATATCCATGGTCCTTCCCATCCTGATAGTATCAGCCTGCACCTGCTTGTTCTACCATGACTGGTTATGAAAAATGTGGTTACCACATGTTATTTTCTTATATTTATTTATTGATAAAAGGAAGATTATTATGATTTCAATAAAAAGAATTTTAAAGGGGTTTTTCCACGGAGTTTAAACCCCGTTTTAAAACGTTTTTGGATCCGTTTTGGGGTCCGCTCTGTTGGTCCCCAAGACGGATCTAAAAAATTTGCAGTGGTTTATCATGAAATTTTTTTCAAGAGGGGAGCCGAGCCGCTTTTGGAAACGAGCGGCGATCTCTCATGTAAACCCCGCTCCGTTTTCACCATAGAAGCAGTGATAACTCACTGTTTTTGTTTGACCCGTCTGGGGGACCGTCAAGCGAACCCAAGACGGATCCTAAAAGAGTTGTAACACGGAGTGAAAAATCGTTGAAAAAGCCCCAAAAAAACCAAGGCCTACAAGGCTAATTAAAAGGGTGCTTACAGTTAAATATACAGTGCATACCCAAAGATCAAGATTATGTCCCAGATGTTATTGACCTACCACCAATTTCCCGGGACAGTGATCCTGGGCGTTTGGAGGTATGCTATGCTGCCAGGATGGGCAGAGCCCCTATGGCGTGGCAGGCCCCATAGCAGCCTATAAGATAGTAGTTCCACCCCTGCATCTGAATTGCACAAAATAGTAAACTAAATCCAGAACCAGCAGAATCTGAACCACATTGTTGATCAGATTTAGAGGAATAAATTTATCCTACACGGTGAATAGTAAATGTTGTAAAAGAAAAAAATATTCAACACCAAAACCATACAAAAAAAAATAAAAGTCATTAGTCTCTGATGGTAATGCAAAGCAAATTTTTTTTTAAAAAGTTTATCTTTTTTTATGATAGTTAAACATACCAAATACTGTTCAAATTTGATAATGCCAGAATTGTGCTGACCCATAAAATAAAATTAAAGTAGTGTTCCAAAATTAGTAAATAATTCATCCATTTTTATTAAAAATAGAGGAGAAAAAAAATCTTAGCTTGTAAACCCCTTGTTAAAAACGCCAGGCCACCCTGTAATCCGGGCCCAATTTGTCACTGTTCAGTTCCCATGTAAAAATCAGTCAATCACGGGCCCACGCAATCACAAGTAGTAAATTCAAGAAGAGATCACTGTGGCCTGTAAATGACTGCAGGTCACGTTGAAGACTGAACATTCACATCATTGGACGAAATTACTGGGACAGCCCCAGTGCTGGAACAAGAGGGTATACAAAATAAGTTGCTTTTTTTCCATATTTATTCATTCACTGGCAGACTGAAAAGTATTTAATAGTTTTGGAACATCCCTTTAATAATTAATTTATACTGCATATTGGACTCCATAAAAACTAAATCTAAAAACCAATTGTGCATTTGCATTTTTTTCCAATTCCACACCACATAGAATATTCTATGGTTTCCCAATATGTAAATGTTAGATCAAATGGTACCATTAAAACAAAATTGTCCTGCAGAAAACAAGCCTCCATATGGTTATGTTGTTGGAAAAATAAAAAGTAATGCTCTTGGGAGGCAGGGATGAAAAATTTGCAAGTCATTGCCAAAAAAAAACACTGTTGCAGGATGGGGTTTATGATTAAAGTGTAACTTCTAGCCAAAAAAAAATGACATTTTATGGAGGACTGTGAGCTGGTGTAAAGCTTTTAACATTGATTGGCCTTCTAATAATATGATTGAGTACTCATAATGGGATGTGGGGGATGACATTATTTTAGTGGAAAGAATATATGACATGTAAGAGAATAGCCTACCCCCATAAAATGTTGATGTCAGAACTGTAATATATAGGTGTGCACCAGATTACTAGATGGGAGATTCTTATCTCCATCTTGGATTTATGTTCATTACTTATTGCTGGAATAGTGATTTTTACTGTAGTCATAATATTGTTATCATCTCATGTTTTATTGTACAGTACGTGTTTAGGCAGTTACCTATGTAAGAATGTGATTGTAATGAACTATTACTATGTTACTATTATTATTGTAGTGCACAACAGAGTTTGCCAAATTTGGGATTTTTTTATTCTTTGAATTGCGGAAAATGGTGAATAAAGTTTTAAAACCCCAAATGCACCAGGTTAACTCATTATTTGCAGGAATTTTATTCCAGAATGTCTATTGCATCCCATTTACTACAGCGCTCATGAATATACATGTGACATTAGTAGATAGATAAATGACAATTCTTTAATGACATCATTTTAAGCCCAGATGGACAAGACACTGAAGCCCCTCCTATCAGTATATATGATATTATTTGCATAGTGAGGTCTGTCTTCCTCTTTAGAGACTTATAGAAGAAGAAGGGGGTCACCGTGTACTAGTCTGACTTGCACAGAAGATACCTCCTGCACCATGTCCTGGTTCTTCCTCCTCTCTCTTACTTTGTATTGTGCCTGTAAGATTCACATCTCAGCACAGACAGATTACAGAAGGAAAGTCAGTTTCTTTGCTGTAGTATTAATGTCTTTTCCCTTTCAGATGCATTGGCTCAGTTTTCTGTGACTCAAGATGCTTCAGTGTCATCGACTCCTGGAGGGAATGTTCGTTTGACCTGTAGTCGAAGTGGGGGGTCAGTAACTGCGGGTAACTACCCATCTTGGTTGTACCAGACACCTGGAAGTCCTCCTACACTCCTAGTGTACCAAGGCAGTAGCAGAGCATCAGGAATATCAGATCGATTCAGTGGATCCATATCAGGGGGATCAGCTGTTCTATCCATCAACAGAGTTCAGTCTGAAGATAAAGGAAATTATTACTGTTGTCTCTTTGGTGATGGTGGAGCACGCACAATACAACAGGTGGATAATTAACATGTACAAATACTTCATGCATGTCCAATATCAAACACTAGAGGCAGCAGTGCGTTTACTATATCATGATCAAACTTAATAGCAGATTAGAAGAGTTCACTTTGTTTCTGTATTAACCACAAACACTCTTAACTGCTGGTAATTTAGTTTGTAATTCATATATAAATCTTGAACATTGCAGCTATATTTAGTCTTTAGAACCTGGTGTATTTGTCAGTTTGTGCAACAACACGAACCAAGAGCCAAATCTTTTTAATTTTAATTTACATTGCTGTTAGCAGTGATCTGCCTACATAATACAAGGTCTGGCTTGTTGAGGCGACACTATACAGAAACCCTAATATGGTTTTGTAATGGTATCATTTCATCATTTTGCAGCTGTGCGTTTGTAGAGCCACAACATTCTTATTTGGCATTATTATTGTCTGTCTGTGCTTTTGTGTCTCATTGTGAGAATGTCGGTGTTTCAATGAAAACAATAAACAGGGATAAAATTTCTTATTAAACTCAGCAGGAGTGGCTGTGAAATCAGGTATTGTACCTGATATCATGGTATTGTAAGTCTATAAGGATAATGTTACAAAAGGAACAGCAGTTTGCAAGTTTATGAAACGCTGTAATGTTTTTCTACGGTCAAGGATGTAGAAAGATCAGGACAGCCAACAACATGTAGAAATGACGAAAACATGGCAAAAGTCAAATTCCATGAAAATTGTTGCCTGACAATCAGGAGCAGAACAGAGGAAGATGTGTGCAAATATGGCTACCAAGAACCTCAAAAATTAACTAAAACAAAGGAGAGCCGATATTAGACAAGACAAGGCAAGATGATGCTTTGGGCTGAGTCAATACAGGTGATGAAACATGGGTTTACCAATATGACCATAAAACAAAATTGCAAAGTGCACAATGAAAGCCTGCCAATTCTTCTCGACCAAAAAAGTTCCAGCAGTCCAAATCAAAAGTCAATGTTCAGTCAAAAGTCAACAATAGGGTAGATTTATCAATGTTGTCTTAACTGTAAAGGCCAGACAGTCTCACAATGTGCCACATTAATCACAGTGTTAATAAACCTGACTCATGTTTAGACTGTCTAGTCTAAGTTTCTATTAGCTGGTTTACTTTATGCCACTTATTGCGAAAAATGTAGAGGTTTTTTGGTGCATGTTGTCACACACTAGGACACACCTCTTTATTGTGAAGCTGCACTCCTTTTTTTAGGCCATGCCTCTTTTGTCAAACGAGGCGCAAAAGTGTCTAGAAACTGTCTAAAATGCAATAAATAGGCTGTAAAACATGTACGCCATTATTTTAGTGCTATAATAAATGTGCCCCAATGTTGTTAACTTTCATTATGAATTTGTACCAACTGGATAAACAATCAACTAAATTTACTATCTGGAAGTGTTGAAAAGATCGTGTGAAAAATTAAGTTGGAAAGACCCAAATTTCTTGCGCACAACTCCTTTCTCTCGCATCCTGACGACCGTCATCCACATGAAACTATCTGTGAGTTTTTAGTAAACAAATAGCTGTGTTGGAACACCCTCCCTTTTTACCAGATCTAACCCTAATTTCTGTTTCCAAAGATAAAGAAAATATGGAAAGGAAGAGATTTTGATGACATTAAAGGGGTTGACTTACTAAGCCATTTTCATTCTCCATGGCCTCTTCAGGCTCCCACCTCCTGTACAGGCTGTGTGCGGGTCTACAGCAGTGACTGACATTTCAGCTCTGCTAGCTCCTATTCCTAGCTGTGCCTGCTACAGGGATATTATTGATGGAGGTGGTATGAAAAGCAATGACACTGTCATAGCAGGATGTATGGCATAAATGTGAGCTACCCTGTTTCCCCAAAAATAAGACAGTGTCTTATATTAATTTTTGCTCCTAAAGACGAGCGAAGACTTCTTTTTAGGGAATGTCTTATTTTTCCATGAACAAGAATTCACATTTATTGTTGAGCAAAACATCAATCTGTATTAATATATGGTAGTGATTTCATCACAAACATCAGCATAAGCAGCCAAACTCTGAATTGCATAAAAAAAATTACTATGTCTTATTTTTGGGGAAACAGGGTAGCAGAAATGTATTAGTCATGAAAGAAAGCTTCTAGTTAGAGAGAAAGACTTATATGCAGCCAAGACAAACTGTTAGCTGCTGAGTGTTTGTTATCTTTGACATAATTACACATTAATGTGCTCTGCAGACCTGACAGGATGATACAAAGTAGCTCCCAGGTCAGTTACTCTGAAGGATAAAGTTTTTCTTAGTGGAAAGAAAAGACACAGCAGGGAATGACAGGCCAGCCACTGCTGAAGCAGAGAGAGGTCAGTAACCGATTGTAGCTTATGTTGACAAGTAGGATATAAGACATGCTCGAATTCTGAAATCCTTAATTGCATTTATCTACATGTTTAAAGCTACTTTGATGGAAAAATAAAAATATAAAAACTCTTGGGAGGCAAGGAGGAAAAAATTAAGTTGTTGCCCTGTGGAGGATAGCATTGGGGCTTACATTGCCTCCTGCTGGGTTTAGTTTTTTGTGCCAAGTATGGTCTTGTGATTGCATTATTTTGGTGAGAAGAATGTACGATATGTAAAGAGAATAGCCAAACCCCACATATTGGTGATGTTATTAGATGTCAGAAAACAATTGTTATCCTCTCATGTTTTATTATTCACTGCATGTTTATGGTGCTTTCTTTGTATAGTAAGAATATGATTGTAATGAACCACTACTGTGTTACTATGATCAGACACTAATTGTAGTGCACAATAAAATACTTGAAAACGGTCCTAATCTACATGTTACTCATGTTCATTGCTTATTGCAGATGAATGTGTGAATAATGAATCTATACTCCGACGACAATAGGGTTAACACATTACATGCGGAACATATTTCATGTATTGCAGAATGTCCATTGTATCTAATGTCCTACAGCGCTCATGGATATACATGTAACATTAACAGATAGATAAATGACAATACTTTGGTGACTCAACATTTTAAGTCCTGATGGACAAGACACTCCTACCAGTATATATGACATTATTTGCATAGTGAGGTCTGTCTTCCTCTGTAGAGACTTATAAAAGAAGGGGGGTCACCATGTACTTGTCTGACTTGCACAGAAGATACCTCCTGCACCATGTCCTGGTTCTTCCTCCTCCTCTCTCTTACTTTGTATTGTGCTGGTAAGATTCCCATCTCAGCAGAGATTACAGAAGGAAAGTCAGGTTTTCTGCTGTAGTATTAATGTCTTTTCCCTTTCAGATGCATTGGCTCAGTTTACTGTGACTCAAGATGCTTCAGTGTCAGTGACTCCTGGAGGGAATGTCCGTTTCACCTGCAGCCGAAGTGGGGGGTCAGTAACTGTGGGTAACTACCCATCTTGGTTGTACCAGACACCTGGAAGTCCTCCTAAACTCCTAGTGTACCAAGGCAGTAGCAGACCTTCAGGAATATCAGATCGATTCAGTGGATCCATATCAGGGGGATCAGCTGTTCTGTCCATCAACAGAGTTCAGTCTGAAGATGAAGGATATTATTACTGTTGTCTCTATGCTGATAATGGGTTATACACAATACAACAGGTGGATAATATACATGTACAAATACTTGATGCAAGTTCTACATCAAACACTAGAGGCAGCAGTGCATTTACTATATCATAATCAAACACAATAGCAGAGTAGAAGAGTTCACTTTGTTTCTGTATTAACCACAAACGCCCTTAACTGCTAGTATTTTAGCTTGTAATTCATATATAAATCTTGAACATTGCAGCTAATTTTAGTCCTTAGAACCTGGAGTATTTGTCAGTTTGTGAAACAACACGAACCAAGAGCCATATCTTTTTAATTTTAACTTAGATTGCTGATATAAAAAAACCTTACAATGTACATGCATGTCATAGAGGATGCTCCCAAATGATAGAGGTGAGTAAGGATGATTTAATTTTTTTATTTTAGGTGTGTTTTTTATAAAAAATTATTATTGACTTATTTTTTCACTCTCAGCATTCCACTGTAGATCATTATGATCTAGGGCCTGTTGACTATTAGATCACTGTTAGTAGTGATCTGCCTACATAATACAAGGTCTGGCTTGTTGAGGCGACACTATACAGAAACCCTAGTATAGTTTTGTTATGTTATTATATCAATGTTTTGCAGCTGTGCCTTTGTAGATCCACAACATTCTTATTTGGCATTATTATTGTCTGTCTGTGTTTTTGTGTCTTGTTGTGAGAATATCGGTGTTTCAATGAGAACAATAAACAGGGATAAACTTTCTTATTAAAATCTGCAGTAGTGGATGTGAAATCAGGTATTGTACCTGATATGATATTGTAAGTCTATAAGGATAATCTGCAAAAAAGAAAGGTAGTTCAGCTCACCTGCGTAGCTTCCCAGTATCAGCGGAGACACGGTATGTGAAGGATCAACTCCACCAAATCTCGCAATTGCACCAAACACACAAGTGTGAATACTGGCTACACGTCTGTAAAAGGAAAGTCCAGCTTGAATGAGATAGATCCTTTAAAAGTCCAACTTTTATTTCTGATCCATTAAAATTAAGGAAAAATATTTTCCATAGAATCCAATTTCATTGCACTGTAGGAGGTGTCGACAGAATTAGCTTAATATGGAGATGATTACAAGGTTTTATCACGCCACCACCGACGCGTTTCGGGACGCAGTCCCTTACTCATGGTCAGGCTGTATGAGTGCAGGAGCTGAACCGGATATCCTATGTAGGAAAAAGGGGCCGGCTCAATTATACAACACCTGCGCTACTAATGTGCAAACAAAACGCAATATAAAATCCAATACCAAATTATAAAAACAATCACTTGCATGTAAATAAGCACCATGAAAGCAGCTACTATATCCAAGCAATCATTAACTATATGTATACCTAAACAAACCGTCGAAGGTCAATATTGCTAGGCAATGTCTTGCTTCGTATTCAGTCCCTGTGGTGTGCGGGTGGAAAGCTGGTAGATCCACCACGCCTCCCGCGATAACAACTTTCTCTGCATATCCCCTCCTCTCAAAGGGCGCGCAATTTTTTCAATCCCAATAATGGTAAAAGCAGAAACATTCCCCCCATGTTGTTCTGAGAAATGACGAGAGACCACTGAAGATTTGAAAGACACTGGCCGCAATGCATCGGACAGATGCCGGCGCACACGTATTTTTAAGGGACCAGTTGTGCAGCCCACATACTAAAGTCTGCAGGCGACACAGCTAATTAAATAAACCACATATTTCGTATTGCAGTTTATATATGTTTTTATATTGAAAGTTTTGTTATTGCTAAACGAAGTAAAGGTATTTGATTTATGGACAAAATTGCACACCGAACAGATGATATGCCCACATTTATGAAACCCCCTTGTCCACAACCAGGTGCTAGATTAAATTTTCTTGGGTTGCAACAAACTTGGAGACAAAAGGGACCCCAAACTTGGAGCCCTCCGGGAAATAAATTTAACGTCGCTCTCTTTAATTCTAGGGTTGACGAACAGCAAAGGAAGATGATTTTTAATAATCCGGATTATTTGTGAGTACCTTGTGCTAAAGACTATGCTTCTGGATGAAAATCTCCGCTTTCTACTCTTAACACTACCAATAAGGTTGCCCCTATCCATTTTATTTGTTAGCCGAATAGCCCTGTTTAGTATGTTATCAGAATAGCCCGTTGTTTCAAATTCCTGCATGCCTGTTTCTGACTAAGTTGTAATTTCATAGTATCGCTACAATTCCTCTTAAGGCGATGCATTTCGCCTACAGGAATATTATGGACTACATGCCTAGGATGACAAGATGACGCTAACAAGATGAAATTTCTAGCTGTAGATTTTGTAAATGGGCTAACTTGTATCTTTGCTCCTACACCCTTAGCCTCAAGGGTAACATCTAAAAAATCAATACTCTCGGCATGTTTTTGATAAGTAAAGCGGAGATTCTTAGAGTTACTATTCAAGTACTCTACAAATGTACCTATAAGATGCGTGGGTCCAGTCCAGATGAGGAGGCAATCGTCGATGTACCTACAATACCAAAATATGTATTCTGAAAAAATGTTATTATCATTAAATAAATATATCTCCTCGAAAGAGGACATGTAGATACCAGCTAGAGAGGGAGAGAATCTCGCCCCCATAGAAGCACCACACCTTTGAAGAAAAAACTCACCATTAAACATAAAAAAATTATGATGAAGAAGATAGTCTACTGCATTAACAATGAATTCTTTTTTCTCCTCCTCCAAAAAACCACTATACTTATGCAAAAAGGTACGTAGGACTGCGATTGCCTCCCCATGTGGAATAGATAGATAAAGACCCACGACATCGCAAGTAATCCAGTTAGCATTGTCAGGCCAGGACAAGCTTTCCATAACATATACCAATTGCTTGGTATCTCTCAAATACCCTAGCAAGTTGACAACTAGGCGCTGTAACTGTACATCGACCCATCGTCCCAGGTGCTCATTTAATGAGCCAATCCCTGAGATGATGGGTCGGAAAGGAGGGGGGAAAACGCCTTTGTGAATTTTGGGGAAAGCATGGTAGACAGGTATGATAGGATTAGATGGTATCATCCCGTCTGCCATGGAGCGAGTAAGTACTCCTGCATGAACTGCCTGTTCAATAACTACTTTTAATATACCACTAATTTGTTTTGTGGGGTCATTCTGCAGGGGAAGGTAAGTATTATGATCCTGTAATAATTCCAAATTACACTTCCTGTACAACTCAGCATCCAATACCACCACTGCCCCTCCTATATCCGTGCTGCAGACAACGATGTCCTCATTGTTCCGCAGCTCGGACAAATATAACTGTTCTTCAGATGTAAGATTCTTGTGGGACAATTTTAGAACATCATGTGACTCCTGTTTCAATTTTAATAAATCTTCCTCTATCTGATCCTGAAATAGATCAAGTGTTGCAGGGCGTGAGTTTACTGGATAGAAATCTGGATTCTTGATATAAAAATCAGTTCCAGTGTCCTCTTCAATGTGAACAGACTCGCTATTTAATTCTCGGAATGTGGAGATGCTTTGCAGTTCCTTAAAAGCAGGAATGGGAGTCTCATGTTGCAATACAATATACGTTCTCGAGGAATTGGCATCAGTAAGATGGATAACATCCCCCGCTTGTTGTTGTTCAACAGATGAATTGAAAAAATGATTCAACAGGGTGACTTGTCTCTCAAAACGATTAGTGTCCAATAAGGTTTCAAAGACATCAGAATCATACGTCGGACAAAAACTTAACCCTTTGGATAACACATTTAATTGATTTTGTGATAGAATTTTCGCGGATAAGTTGATTACTGGGGAAGCTGGCTCCTCGTCTTGCGCTGGTCCCAAAATAAGCCCAAGCTGCGTCCGATGCCTCCTCCCTGCCCTCCATAACCGTTTTTTGATGCCCAGGTTCTCCTACCACCTCTACCTCTACCCCGGCCTCGCTTATAGGAGCTTTCCATGATGTTATTTCTGGCAGTTATCACATAATTTCGCAATTCCGTAGTGTTATTATCGCCAGTGGAGCAATCCTCTGTTAGGCCCCCAGAGGTATTGATTGAAGATTGATCAATGCATGTCTCCATGTCAGAAAAACATGTCTGGTAGAGCCCCATGAACGATGTCTCCTCCGAAGAATCGAGCGGGGATGCATTTTATCTGACTTCCAATTATAAACGGCATTACTAGAGCAATCTTGCATGTCTCTCTGGAATGTATTCTGTTTAACAGAGATAATATGCTCCTCCAAGTTCTTTACGCCAGACTCCGATTTCTCCCAAGAAACAGAATAAGAAGGTTCCTGGTTGAATTTCGCCACCTCCTCCTTTGCTGCTGCAATTTGAGATTTTAGGTTTTCCAATAGCATTTTTTCTTGGGCCACAATTAACCCCATGAGATCCAATGAACATTTGGATAGAGTCTGATTCCACTGTTCCCTGAATTGTTCAGAGTACTCGGTGGTAGTGTAATGCTAGTCAAAATAAATGACTATTGAGCCAAATTATAGTGAATTATTTCTGTTTTATATCAAATTTATATAATCAGCTCTGTTTTTAATTGCAATGTTTGCTTGTTTCTTTTAGTCCAAAGCCTGTTTACACACACAGTCTGACTTAGTGTTTATTCTTTTGTATGTCCTTGTGTATTCAAACAAGTCTATTTACACTTCTGTTGACTTAATACACATGAAGGTTTACCTTTCGTTGTCTTAGTTCAGATTTCTGTATGCTTTTGACTTATCTCCTGTGAAGAGGTGTGTTTGTATGTGGTACTTTATTAACTCTGGAGTTGGCCACTCCAAGGTGGAAGGTCAGACATACAAACAACACCTTTGCATACTCTTTTTTAAGCTGACACAGCATTAGGTCGTGTCCGCCATTTTGTTTAGGTTGGAGATATATATATATATATCTCTAACATCAGCCATGAAAACCAGAAACCGTTCCTTCCTGGTATGGAGACGTCTATACACAGTGATGCTTGCTCCCTAAAAGTTTCTCAAATTCGTCGCCATCTGTTTTACGGTTTCTCATGGCTGACGTTAGCGGATTCGAGATACAATACTCGACAGGTGAAGTATTATAAGTGCTTATAACTTTTGTAAATACTTATTTTTCGCTTACAAACTGTCCATACTGTCTCCCTATTTTCTGAAATCATTTTATGTTATCATTTTATCATACTTGATTTATTATTGGACTATTGTAACAATAAAGCTGTGTTATATCCTTATTGATTGATTATCCTTCTTTAAAGCTGTAATCCGAACTGTATTGATAAAACTTGGCAAAACATAATTTGGCGCTGTGAGCAGGATAAAGCAGAAGGTTTACCAGTCAATTCTGAGACGTCCAGTAATCCAGAAAATAGTGAGAAATTGTGTAAAACATGTCTGTGTTTAAGGAAACGGTGATTGCTAGCGAATCTGTTGAGATTCAGGGGTGGGAGCGAGCTCCTTGCTGTGTTGACCAACAAGTGGTCACAATGTGTTAAGCAGAATGAAGGGAAAGAAATGTTGCAGAGTTCTTTGGTGATTGCAGAGCTGCTGATGAAGAAGGACAGATATCAGTGTGTTGCAGCAAAGGTAATTCTGCCTGTCATTCAGCACAGACAAAGGATAGAGCAGAGGTTTGTGGACACAAGACAATGTTAGCAAATGTAAATATAGTTGCTTAGTGTTTATTATTATTATTAGATTTCCAGAGCGCTGTATATTTAGGTTGTATATAATGTGGGCTAAACAAGTACAAAAGGTGACAAGTTAATAACTAACAATTGGTACAGAAGGAGAGAGGTCCCTGTTTGTGGGAAAAGACAGAAGGTCAGAGGCAGACATATTTGTGGGGTGGAGTAGTAGCAATGGGGTTATTGTAAGTTATAGGCAATCCTGAAGAGATGGGTTTTCAGGTTGCTTTTGAGGCTAGTGAAGGTAGAGGAGAGTCTGAGGTGTTGGGACAGTGAGTTCCAGAGTGTGGGGGAAGACAAGAGTCCCGTGAGGAGCGTAGGTTGCCAGAGAGGAGAGGCAGAGAAAGTGTGAGGGTTAAGGTGTTGTAGGTTTGCAGGCAGGGCCGGGACAAGGCATTTTAGTGCCCTAGGCGAGTACAGCCAATGGCGCCCCCCCCTCGCTCCCCAAAAAATGCCCCCCCACCCCAAATTCCTCTCACCCCTGCGCCAGGTCCTGTCACTAAATTTCATCGTATCCCACATAGCTCCCATCCATCTCCTCAGCAGTCTCTTCACATTGGAAATCAGCCCTGAAAAATTTGCTTGTTCAAAATCGCTCCCCTCCGTATGACAGTGTAATACCCTAAATAAACAGTCACCCGAATAATCCACCGATACATGGAGCAAATCTACCAGACGAATGATTGTTACTAAAAATACTCCTACAAAACCAAGACCCTAAACTATTACTACTTAAGGATCAAATAATCCTGCCAGACCCTGACCAAACACGACCCCCACATGTGACTATCAGCTGTACACAGGCTCTGATTACATATACCACCGCCATACAGTGACCAGATAGTGGTAGATACTAGTTGTATGTAGACGCTCTGCAGAAATCTAAGTGATTACACTGCAGTTACATTTAGTGACTCACAGGAGACGTCTTTTCTGATCAGCATCGTTCACTTTCCCTTTTCTTCTCCATCCGGTCCACACCTTCATGCTGATTGCTCCTGGCCAATACTCGTCCCTGCAGATTTGGACACAAATATCTTAGAATCCTCACATTTCCAGCAACTCCTTAATTATAGGTAATAAGTCCCCTCAGTTAGACAGGTATATAGATATAGGGTCACTCTCAGGCAGGTATATAGACATAGGGTCACTCTCAGGCAGGTTATATAGCTATAGGGGCTCAGGCAGGTATATAGGGACACACAGGCAGGTATATAGCTATAGGGGCTCAGGCATGTATATAGCTAGGGCCTACAGGCAGGCATATGGGGGCCACAGGCAGGCTTATAGGGGCCACAGGCAGGCTTATAGGGGCTACAGGCAGGCATATGGGGGCCACAGGCAGGCATATGGGGGCCACAGGCAGGCTTATGGGGGCCACAGGCAGGCTTATAGAGGCTACAGGCAGGCTTATAGGGCTACAGGCAGGCGTATGGGGCCACAGGCAGTTATATAGGGTCCACAGGCAGGCTTATAGGGCCACAGGCAGGCTTATAGGGGCTACAGGTAGGCTTATAGGGCCACAGGCAGTCATATGGGGGCCACAGGCAGGCATATGGGGCCACAGGCAGGCTTATAGGGGCTACAGGCAGGCGTATGGGGGCCACAGGCAGGCTTATAGGGGCTACAGGCAGGCTTATAGGGCCACAGGCAGGCTTATAGGGCCACAGGCAGGCTTATAGGGCCACAGGCAGGCTTATAGGGCCACAGGCAGGCGTATGGGGGCCACAGGCAGGCGTATGGGGGCCACAGGCAGGCTTATAGGGGCTACAGGCAGGCTTATAGGGCCACAGGCAGGCATATGGGGGCCACAGGCAGGCTTATAGGGCTACAGGCAGGCTTATAGGGGCTACAGGCAGGCTTATAGGGGCTACAGGCAGGCTTATAGGGGCCACAGGCAGGCTTATAGGGGCTACAGGCAGGCTTATGGGGGCCACAGGCAGGCTTATAGGGGCCACAGGCAGGCTTATGGGGGGCACAGGCAGGCATATGGGGGCCACAGGCAGGCATATGGGGGCCACAGGCAGGCTTATGGGGGCCACAGGCAGGCTTATAGAGGCTACAGGCAGGCATATAGGGGCTACAGGCAGGCTTATAGGGCTACAGGCAGGCTTATAGGGGCTACAGGCAGGCTTATAGTGCATACATGCCAACTATCCCATTTTTGGCGGGGGGGGTCCCGCTAGTTGGGGTCCCCCCCCCGCCCACCCGGGGGAGGTGGGCGTTCTCCCGCCGCCGCCAGCAGGCGGCGGGGTTTCTTTAAATGGCTGGCGACAGAGTAGCGCTAGTGCGCTACTCTGGCGCCGCCGTCCGTTCTCACAGCGGGGAAACGGCCGCTGCGCCCGCTTCACCCGCCCGGGTCCGCTGTGCAGGGAGGAGGGAGGAGGATCGTTCCTCTCCCCCGTCTCCCCCTGTATGTCCCCGGCGCCGTGTGTGCGCGCACATACAGGTCAGCGGCGCAGGGAATTGCGCGCTGCTTTCAGGGGAGTGACGTGCGGCTGCTCTCACTTCCCTCTGCGTCGCTGAGGAGATCGTCCGGAGCGGGGCGTGCTGCAGGAGCCTGGTGAGGTAAGTGGATTTTATTATTTTATTTTTATTAGCTATATGGGGGGCTCTGCCTGGCAACAATGGGGGCACTACCTGGCAACAATGGGGGCACTACCTGGCAACAGAGGGGACATCTACCTGGCAACAGAGGGGGCACTAAACCTGGCAACAGAGGTGGCATACCTGGCAACATGGGGCACTCCCGGCAAAAGGGGGGCATCTACCTGGCAACAGAGGGGACATCTACCTGGCAACAGAGGGGGCATCAACCTGGCAACATAGGGGGCACTACCTGGCAACAGAGTGGGCACCTACCTGGCAACAATGTGGGCACTACCTGGCAACAGAGGGGGCACTACTGGCAACAGAGGGGGCATCTACTGGCAACAGAAGGGGCACTACCTGGCAACAGAGGGGGCATCTACCTGGCAACAGAGGGGGCATCTACCTGGCAACAATGGGGGCACCTACCTGGCAACAATGGGGGCACCTACCTGGCAAACAATGGGGGGCACCTTCCTGGCTAACAAAGGGGGGAACATACCTGGCTACAGAGGGGGCATCTACTTGGCTACAAGGGGGCATCTACCTGCCCGTAAGGGGCACTACCTGCTTATGGGGGGTTACTACCTGGCTATAAGGGCATCTACCTGGCTTTCTTCCAAAGCCGTTATGCAGTTAGGTGGAGTGGGTGTGGCTTTGTGAAGGGGCGTGGCATTCCAACAAGATGGGCGTGTCCATGCAAATTTTTGCCGCGGCGCGCTACGTGCGCCGCCCACTAAAATCTCATGCTTTTTCATTTTCAAAAGTTGGCAACTATGGGCTACAGGCAGGCGTATGGGGCCACAGGCAGTTATATAGGGGCTACAGGCAGGCATATAGAGGCTACAGGCAGGCTTATAGGACTACAGGCAGGCGTATGGGGCCACAGGCAGGCTTATAGGGGCCACAGGCAGGCTTATAGGGCTACAGGCAGGCATATGGGGGCCACAGGCAGGCATATAGGGGCTACAGGCAGGCTTATAGGGGCTACAGGCAGGCTTATAGGGGCTACAGGCAGGCATATAGGGGCTACAGGCAGGCTTATAGGGGCCACAGGCAGGCATATAGGGGCTACAGGCAGGCTTATAGGGCTACAGGCAGGCATATGGGGGCCACAGGCAGGCATATAGGGGCTACAGGCAGGCGTATGGGGGGCCACAGGCGGGCTTATAGGGGCTACAGGCAGGTAAAAACAACAACATTCATACTTACCTGCTGCCCGGGCGCGCGCTCCTCTTCGGGCCCCGCCTCCAGCGCTGGACGCTCCTCCGGCAGCTCCTCGGGCGCACGGCCTGTGACGCGCTATGCGCCCACGGAGAGGCAGCGTCGCGATGACATCACTTCATCGCGACGCTGCCAGCTGAGCGCCGCACGGAGCCGCGCCGGGTCCTCAGCGCTATGAGGACCCGGCGGCCCCACTGTGTTGGCCCTGCGGCTCACCGGAGGATCCAGCGATCCTCCGGGGAGCGGGCCCGACACTGTCTGCGGAGCAGGGAGCGCTCGCTCTCTGCTCCACAGAAGCGGTCACAGAGACCGCCGGCGCTTCAGGCCCATGGCAGCGGCCTGGAGCCCGGTGAGGGTCGGGCCCTGCCTGCGCCCCTTAGGGATAGGCAGAGGTAGGCGCCGTAGGCGGTCGCCTACCTTGGCCTACCCGTCGTCCCGGCCCTGTTTGCAGGTAGTGTTGGAATGGGGACAAAGGATCAGGTATATGACAGACGAAAGCCGACACCTCTTCCATGTTGCTGCCAGGACAGAGGGTGTGGGTAAGTTGAAGTCCCCCCATGTTGCTGCCAGGACAGAGGGTGTGGGTAAGTTGAAGTCCCAACATGTTGCTGCCAGGACAGAGGGTGTGGGGAAGTTGAAGTCCCCACATGTTGCTCCCAGGACAGAGGGTGTGTTGAAGTCCTCCCCCCTCCCCCCGTAGACAGCGAGTGGGGGTAAATTGAAGTCCCCCCGTAGACAGCGGTTGGGGGTAAATTGAAGTCGGCCCCCCCGTAAGAGAGTGCAACCGGGACGTGGAGTCAGCGGGGTTTCTGTTAGACCAAGGAAGAATATCAGTATCAGTTTGTACATAAATTTGCATCTATTGTATAATTTATAATTCTGCATGTGTCTTGTTTTTGGTCATTATATAAGAACAGTTTTACAGCTCCTTATATTGCAGGGATATGTAGTTATAGAAAAGCTGGAAGGTTTACATTGTTGCATATTTTTAATGAACTGAATATAGGAAATGTTACTGTCTTATAATGTCACTGACTTGCTTGTGCTTTATTTTAGGTGGTTAATATGATATATTTGATTTAAATGAACTAGATGATGGTGAAGGTGATTTCCGGATTATAGGAGTAACATATTGGAGTAGACGTCTTTATAAATTGGGTTACAACTAGATGACAGAAAAAATCCACGTGGTATTTACTGAGCTCATTTGAATGTCCTGTATTGTGTGCACATTTTATTTTTGACCTTTGTTTCACGGTTGTTTTTTATGCTATAGCCAGTTTCCAGCAGAGCACGACGGACGCCTTCTAATAAATACTTTTTTTCCCCTTTCCCCAAATGTCTGTCTGGAGGATGTGATTAAATTGTCTGTTTATTTGCAGGAGTAAAGAAGAGATTTCTAGTGATCGGAGATCTCATGAAAGACCTCAGTGATATCATTTTTAGTGTTGAGCGATTATTATCGACAAAGTTGAAATCGGCAAGGTTTTTATGGTGATCGAAATTTTTAGATCATGCGATAATTAAGGCTAAAATCTGTGCATCATCTATTAAGATCGCGCCATTTTCAGCGCTCCTGTAATTTTGGCGGCCAGCAAATCAGATTACAGAATAGAGCAGGGTGAAATGTGTGTGCGACGTCATGACTGGGATGTGTATGGTTGCGATTGGCTGGAAAAATCACATGACCTCGTTTTACATAGAACAGCGTTTCCTGTTCAGTCTCAGTGTCTCTCAGCGTCTCATAGGAGTAGGACGTGCGCTCTGCCTGTGGCCAAACAGCTCAGCGAAATTATTCTATTTCTGCACAGAGAAACCTCTACTATTAGCTGTGATCCTTCTAATTTAGTTAGATTAGAGATTGGAAGATTTTATGTAGTTAGGTAGAGAATTTTAAAGGAGCGTCTACCGCTGTAAAGTCACGGGGGGAGCGGGGCGAACACAGACAAGCTCTATAAAGAACACTGGATAAAGTTCACCAAGACTTAGTGCAGACATTGCACTGCAATATTTTTATTATTAACAGTTTGCTATTGAAATATTTCCTGGATATTGGGCAGCCTGAACTTATATTAGGATGCACATCATTTCTAGTAACTGCAGGTCTCTGTGTTAGGTGCAAAACTCCACTTTTATTATCAGTATACATTTCAGATAGGTGTTCATTTTCAATTTTACCCATTCCACCTTTGTTCATATATCCACCTTGCACTTAAATCTGAAAACAGCAATTTTATAGTCACCACAGGTGAATTGAAAGGTGCAAAAAATACCGTGTATTATACGAAAACATAACAGATACGTGTTTTTTTGACTTTGGCGCACTACAGCTTTGTTCATTGACGCAGCTTGCACGTAAATCTGAAAACAGCAATTTTATAGTCACCACAGGTGAATTGAAAGGTGCAAAAAATACATTTTATTATCCGAATAGTTTTAATACGGTTTTTTGACTTTGGCGCCTACACTTTTTTCATTGACGCGTTTGCACAAAAAATTTTAAAACAGAAATTTTTATAGTCACCACAGTGAATTAAAAGGGTTAAAAAAATACCGTGTATTATACAAAAACATAACAATACTTTTTTTTGACTTTGGGCACACAGCTTTTTTCAGAGCGTTTTGCACAAAAACGAAAAAGAAATTTTATAGTCACCACAGGAAAAATTTGAAAGGTCAAAAAAATACCGTGTATTATACAAAACATAACAGAACTTTTTTTGTTTTTTGGGCATTTACAGCTTTGTTCTTTGACGCAGCTTGCCGTAAATCTGAAAACCCCCAATTTTAAGTCCCCACAGGGAATTGAAAGGTGCAAAAAAATAAAAAAAATTTAAAAAAAAACAGATACGTTTTTTTGCACTTTTCCCCATCCAATTTGTTGATAAGCACCTTGCATTTAAAAATTTGAACCCAAAAATTTTGTTTGATTAAGGGGATTTGAGAATAGCTGTGATTTCCCGTTTTTAAAAAGAGACTTTCCCAAAAACTATTCCAACCTTCTAAATTTTTTTATATTTCTGAAACATGACAAAAGGGCGGGGAAAGCCAGAAAGAGGGGGGTCACATGGAGGGAGGTACGGAGAAGGTGCTCCCCCATGCTGGCGACAACGCATGCCAGCGGATCGCTTTGAGGACCGTCAGGCCTGCACGCGGGGTCAGGGGCCCTTAAAATTCAGTAACGAACAGCGTCGCCAATCTGCCTTCATGGTTAATGCAACCTGCACCAGCATTTTTTCCCTCCCCCTCCCAGTACGGCCACAAATGTCGTCATCAGATCACAGCATCCGTCCAACAAAGGCCCAAATGTCAACCGTGTACCCACCACTGTGGATAACCCCATTGTCTAAGACCTCGTGAGAAAAATAGGTTGCGATCAGAAGGCATGTTAAAAATAAGAGGGATTTAGTCTCTCTGACGCCCATTTATGATCCCATCAAGGAAAAGGAAGCCGGTAAATGGGCAAAATCCCGGGGCGGCCCGGCAACGTTTGGGCCCCTTTTGTTTTGTCCCGCAGCTTCTGGATCAAAATCAACACCAAGTCCCCTGTGTTAGATGATGATGACGCGACATTGCGGATCCATCGGGTCTTTTCCGCAAAATTTGCTTGCGATGCTTCATCAGTGGACGGGAGGAAGAAATGGGGTAGTGTCAAAAAGGGTTCCGCCTAAAAAAGGGAGAGGGGGGGTCGCAGAAGTCCGCGGGGATATGATTCCGCCAGCCCCCGGTCAGCAAAAACCCCCGCCCTCGCTTATCGCCGTCAAAAAGGCCCAGGACCTCTCAACCTGGGCCTTTTTGAGGAAGCCTCTGTTTCACCCCCAGCGATGTCATTGCTCCCTTTTTGCCGTAAACCATAAGTAGGGGCAAAAACCCTTTAAGTGGTTAACCCCCACCAACTGTCTAGTAAAAATCACGAATGCATGATTTTAAATGGAGGGAACATTTGGGCCCAAAAAAAGGGCCCAGACCGACCCGGGGCCCCCAAACCCACGTACACCCCTCTGCTCCGCCTCCTCCCCTCCGCCACCACCAAGCGTTCCTCAGCGCCCTGTCCTTAGAGTCATGACGGGATCGCTCCGTTTCAGCCTCCCCCGTCACCCAAAGTACCACCAGCACCCCCAGAGCCCCATCCTCCCCCTTCTCCTTCCGCCGTTTTGACGACCTGCACGGCGTACTGGCCACCCTAGCAGCCAGCCTTCTTCTTCCGGGTTTTGGGGAGCAAAAAAACCCTTTTAAAAACCCCAACCACCCCCAAAGCCCAAAAGCCAAAATGTCGGCATTCCCAGGTTTTTTGGCCCTTGGAAAGTTGCCTTTCCGTCTGGTGGACAAGATGGATTCCGCCACGTCATGGCCCTTGCCTCCCCCCAAAATCCCAGATGCCGAGCGGGCATTTCTTTGCCAAAAAAGCCGCCCCTGCCCGGCCCAGCAAGTGTCATCTAAAATTTCAACCGTTGTTTGCACTGTGGCCGAAAAAGGTCCATCGCCCCCCGACACAGGAAGAAGCACGACCAAGGCCGCTATATCTCTGTGACAGCTCACTGGGTGGCTGGGAAAAAGTCTTGGGGGTGACGGTGGCTCCAGCTCTTCAAAACCGGGGGAGGGGTGGGGGCTTTTTCCCCCAAGGCCCCGGGGGGCATACGTGCCCAGAGAAACCAAGCCTTTTTGAAATTTAACTGCTTGGAGACCGTCCCCACACGGTCAGGAGCTGTGGAAAGGCTCTCTGCAACAGACCGAGGCGGGCTGGGTGACAAAACCCTTGGCCAGGAAAGGGCGGTTCGAAAACGGGCAAATCGCTGGCCCCCAAAAGATGGGTGGGGCTGGAGCAACCCCTTTGCCGGCACATTCAGAACCTGGTCGTCCAAAAATTTTTCTAAAGAGTATCCGGGTCTGGACCCCCTGCTGAAGAAGTCGAGGTCTGAGTTCGATTTCCGCCGTTCGCCCCCTGCTTGCCCCCGCTTGGCTGCTTTTGGCGTCAGCCCCCTCCCTCAACCGTCTCATTGTTGACGTGGCAACACGCGGGAAATTCCCCCTCCACATGCTCCAAAATTTGTGCAGCAGGCAATGCCATACGCAGACGAAAGACACATGCCGACAAGCCGGGGGGGACCTGGGGGTGGGAGCCACCGGGTGGGGCGGTGAAAGGCTCTGCCAACCATCCTTCCATTTTGAAGAAGCCACCAAAATGGCATGGGGAAAATCCCCTTGTCCAACGGGGAATCTTAGTTCGGGAACGACTTGGGACCTCTGAAACAACAGGTCCCGCCAGCGACGGAGGGGAGACGGACACGATGCGACACGGACCCTTCCTCCGTCAAACCCACAAGGCCCACAGTTTCCAATTTCACTCTTCATTAGGCGGGGTGGGGGGCCCAAGAGTGCCGGGGTGCATCAGCTCTCAGGGTGCATCATCTCGGGCAAGCAGGGCTGTGTTGAAGCTTGCCGGGGGGACGGAGGGGGGAGGAGAAGGGGGCATTCCTAACACCGATGTTCCCCCGACGCCCCCGCCTTAAAAAGGGTTTGGGCGTGAATTTGAGGCGGGGGAGGAAATGAGGAAGATATTTTGCTAGGCCCCCGCCCCAGAGTTTGGGAAATAAGCCCCCATCTCTAAATGAGTGCTGGATGCTCCTTTTCCCTCCAACATGATCCCGCATTAAGTCCATAAAAAATGAACAACAGTTATGGGGCCACCCCCTGGACCCCGTACAAAACAAAATCACATTTTTTCCTTCCACCCACCCAAATAAGAGTAAAAGCAGGAAATGGGACCTTGCTGATTGATCAATTGAAATCTGTTTGTCTGCTTCACTTTCTTCAAATGTCACGGGGGAAAAACGCCAGCGACGTGACAGCAGTAGGGGGTGCCAATAGCCGTAGGGGCAGCAGCAGCAGCAGCAGCAGGAAAGGTGCGAAGCCTAATGGGTGACCTCTGGGAAACTTTTTTTTACCACCTCACCAACGCATGCAATGCAGGCCCCCAGATACAACACCCCGAGACCAGCTTTAAATCTGGTGCACGACATCTTGCCAACACCGATTTTTTGTATGTGTTCCGGACCCAAAAACTTCTGGGGTCCAAAATGGACGAATGGCCCAGCTGGCTCGCCCCGCCATAGAGGTTTGTCCTGCCCAGCAGCCCGCATATCTGAGCGACCTTAGCACAGCCGGGGAGTCATTTCGACAAAGCATCCGGTTTCCACAATAATGTGGACGTTTGACTTTCATCAAGATGAATAGGCATGACTCTGAGTGTTGTGGGCCCAAATTTCCGGGTCACCCATTAGTTGCTGGTCACTTCACTTTTTCCTCCAAACAGAAATGGCCCCCTTGAAAAACTTATTTTTAAAATGACATTTTTTTACTGCAATTTTTTTTTCTCAGTTTTTCCCCAAAATTCATTTTGCTGGTTTTTTGGTGAGGAGACTGTAAAAGACACCAAATTTTTATGTCAAAAACCCTATTTCATTTTCCACTTCATCTTTAAATTTTTCGCATTTCAAGGGTTTTTTTGGAGTTTCCCAAAAAATTTTTAACAGGGCGAGAAGTCAATTTATAATTTTTTTTGGGGTATGTTGCGTGGTACAGCAATAATTAGGTCCTTTGGAACAGAAAATTTTATTTTAAGTGGCTTTTTTTTCCCTCACAATTTTTTCGGTGGCTTAAAGTCATATTTATAATTTTTTGGGGTCATGTTGCAGAGATTAACAATAATTAGGTCCCTTTTGGGAAAAGAAATGGGCTTTTTAAAAATGGCATTTCTCCCGCACAAATTTTTAACGGGCTGAAATCATATTTATAATTTTTGGGGGCATTTGCTGTGAATAAAACTATAATCAGGTCCTTTGGAACATAAATGTGGCTTCTAAGTGGCATTTCCCCCCACAATTTTTAAACAGTGCTGGAAAATCATTTTTTAAATTTTTTTTGGGCATGCTGCTTTGAAATGGAGCAATACACAGGGCTTATTCTAAAAAATGTTTTTTTCTAAAAGACATTTGTTCTTCACAATTGTCAAAAGGGCTCAGGGGCATGTTTTGAATTTTGGGGCATTTTGCTGTGACATGCAGCATATACAGGTCCTATTAAAAAAAAATTTTTTTCTAACAGAATTTTTTTCTTCACAAATTTTCCAAAGTGGGTCAAGGGTCATGCTTGAATTTTTAGAGGCATTTGCTGTGTATCAGCATACTCAGGACCCCAAATTTTAAAAAATTTTTTTTTCTAACGCATTTGTTCTTCCAATTGTCCAAAAATGGAGGGTCATGTTTTGAAATTTTGGGGGGCATTTTTGCTGTGACATCAGCATACTTCATCCTATTATAAAAAAATGTTGTTTCTAACAACATTTGTTTTCACAATTGTCAAAGTGGCTCAAGGGGATGGTGCTGTCAGAAACAGGAAAGGAGGGGCACTGTTAATGGGCACATATTTCAAAATGACTTGTTTTTTCAAATCTTTAACATACTACATCCCCGTATTTAGACAACCCCTTTAATTAAAAAAAAAAAGAGAAACAAAGACAGGTGGGATCCATCCGATTTTAAAATGTGGTTTTTTAAATTAAACACTAAAAAACTTGCATGTACAAAATACTGTAAAAAAAATTTCCCCTGAAATTTAAAGGGGGGTACAGGAAAACTTGACCACATGTAGGTTATTTGAGGACATGGAGTAGGAGCACAGACAAGAACAAAGTACAAACCCCTTTCCTCCGCACGTTGTAAAATGAGAAAAAGAATGCCAAGATAAAAGGGCACCTGGGTGTCAGGGGCGTTTAAACCCCCATATTTCAATGAACCAATTGTCCCCCATCATACGGAGGGGCAACGCTACCCAGGTCTTGACTGTGTATGAGGAAGGCTGGGTTCTCACATTCCGCTTCCCCCCTCTGCTTAGCACAAAAAGTTTTCGTTGCTGCGCATCAGGGGTTTTAACCTGCGTTTAAAATGACGGATGCCCCGCCTGGGCTTCACCCACCCATTAACCCGGGCCTGGGTCAAGTGGGTAAGGACAGGTAAAGTCAATGTCCAGTTCAAATAAAAGGTGGTTGAAAGACTCCTTTTTCCGGCACTTTTTAATCTGGGTCAACAGGGTTTTAAAGGGCATTTCTGCGGTCCAGGGGCAGGGATAGTCAATGCCAGTTCAACTAAAAGGGGGTTGAAAGACTCCTTTTTTTTCCGGCCCCTTTTTAATCTGGGGGTCAGACAGGTTTAATGGAAAACCGGGAACAGGTATGTCAATGTCCAGTTCAACTAAAATGGTGGTTGAAAAAAATCCCTTTTTCCAGCACTTTTTAATCTGGGGTCAACAGGTTTAAAGGGTCATGCGCGGTCCGGACAGGGTTTGTCAAAGTCCCGTTTAACTAAAATGGTGGGTTGAAAGACTCCCCTTTTCCCGGGACTTTTTAATCTGGGGGGCAGACAGGTTTAATTTGGCTACTGCGGTCCAGGACAGTTTTTAGTCAATGTCCAGTTCGCTAAAATGGTGGTTTAAAGACCCTTTTCCCGGACTTTTTAATTGTGGGTCCCAAAAGGTTTAAGGGTCATGCTGCGGTCCAGGACGGGTTGTCAAATTTTAGTTCAACAAAAGGGGTTAAAGACCCTTTTTGGATTTTTAATCTGGGGGTCAGAAGGTTTTAAAGGTCTACTGCGGTCCAGGACAGTTCTAGTAATGTCCTTTTCAACTAAAAAAGGTGGTTTTTAAAAACTCCTTTTTCCGGCACTTTTTTAACTGTGGGGCAGAAAAGGGGTTTAAGGGTCATGCGCGTCCAGGACAGTGTTTGTCAATGTCCATTCAACTAAAATGGGGTTGAAAGACCCTTTTTTTCCGGGGACTTTTTTAAATTTTTTGGGCAACAGGTTTTAAAAGGGTCAACTGCGGTCCAGGACAAAAGGGGTTTGTCAATGTCCCGTTCAAAATAAAATGGTGGTTCAAAGACACTTTTTCCGGCCTTTTTTAAAATGGGGTCATGCGGTTTTTAGGGTCATGTGCGTTCCAGGACAGGGATATCAATGTCCATTCAAAAATAAAATGATGGTTCAAATAAACGCCTTTCTGGCACTTTTATTTGTGGGTGATGCAGGTTAAGGGTCTGCTGTGGTACAAGACAGGGGGTAGTGAAGGTTGTGACTTTTTTTTTTGGGCTTTTAAGCCTAAGTGTTGTGCCTAAGATGTACAGGTATCCATTTGACTGTTGTGGCTGTTAATTCCCGCTTCCCCCCTGTTTGGGTGTAAAATGAAGGGGTGTTGCTCCCCCAAAACTTTAATGGTCATCAGAGTGATCGACTATCGACTATCGGAAAACCTTATGATGGTGGCCGAACTATCGACTATCGCCCGATTCGATAGCCAAAGTAATCGCTCAAACAATCATTTTTAAAAAAGCCCGGGGCGTATAAAGTTAATTTGGTTTTGGGGTTTTTTTTTTTTTGTTTTTTTGGTATACCCCCCCTTTTTTTTTAGTAAGATTTTAGTTCAACCAGATTGGAAACAACTGCGCAGTCATTATTAGAAGATCATTTTTGTTTTATTTCTTCCTTTTTTGTTTGGTGCTCCAGATGATAAAGAGTCAATTTTCTTTTTGAGAGGAGAGTGTGGAATTGAGTGAAGTGGGGATGGGTCCTTGTCCTTGTTTGTGTTTGATTAATGCTTGTATGTCTATATATCCCTATTCATGAATCCTTATGCATTCTTTGCAATTGCAGATAAGACCACACAACATGTTGACCTAGCAAAAGAAGAGTTTAAGGAATAATGTGACTGCCCTTGAACTAGATGACCTGTTGACTGATCAAGAGAATTTAAAATGATTTTGAGGTTTAAGTTAATTTGTTTCTATTAAAAGTCATATGAGCCATCAGAAGATGCAACACAGTTGAAGGTGTATGAGGGTTTATATGTTTATATGACATAGAAAGCGTTCAAGGGTTTTATTCTGTGACAGTTTAGATCTGGACAGGGCAGGTTAGGCCAAATGTTAATGGTGAAAGAAAATCAAGAATTATGTGAATATATATATATATATATATATATATATATTTTTATATATATATATATATATATATATATATGTATTATATATATATATATATATAATTTTATATATATATATATTGCGTCACACAAATAAGAAACATGAGAAGGGCTGTTTGAAAATTTAGTGATAGGAGAATGTTTTGATACGTTGTGCACTACAGAGTGAGAAGAAGGACGATTTGATTTGTTTTGTTCTTTGTGTTTTTATGCTGATTTTAATCCAAATGCCAATATAAGAGTTTTATAGGAATCTTATTTACATGTGGTTGATTATCATGTGATAAGAAGGTTTATTATTCTGAATTTCATTCTTGCTGTGTCAGAAAGCTTCAAAGACCAAAACGTGCAGAGTTTTTTTTTTTAAATTATTTTTATTATTGGATTGTCCCAATCAAGACATTCATTCACTGCAGGGGTGGTGAAGATCAAACTGGAGGAGAGCAGATTATTCTACTACTTTTATGTGACTGAGTTAGAGTGTCATGTCCACCCCACCCCCGCACAGCTCAATTATACAGGACAATTGCAATGTATGGAGTCATTGTTGTGTGATTACCCGCAAGGATTCAAGATTGTTTTCAAAGTTCATCTTTAGTATGCACAGATTGCCAAGGGGCCAGGAGCCCGAAGACTGAGGTGGGGGATTACAAAGGTGCCAGGAGATGCCACAGACAACAAAGGATATCGCAAAGAGGAGCTGATGCATTGACCGCCATGTCTGCACCAGTGTTAATCCACGTCTGCGCCAGTGTTGACCGCCATGTCTGCGCCAAGCACGGATCACTGACCGCCCTGTTTACACCGGCACTGATACAGCCAAGGGGCTCTGATGTCTGCACTCCTTCCCCAAGTCCTATCATCACCAAGACAAGATCAACCAGGTAGTGAGGGCACAATAACCCCTGCACTATCCTGCATTACATGCATGTTGTTTTACAGTCTAAAAAAATCTAAGAAGAGGAGAACGACTTCTACAGACTAAAGAGATTTTTACACACAGAACTATTTTTAATTTTTTAAAATTTTTGTTTTCAGCCTATAGCCGTGGCCAATGTTGTTTTCTGCACTTAGCAACAATGAATTAGCTTTCAGGGTATCTATAATTTGACTCAAATAGTCAGGAGTGGATTGTAATGCTAGTCAAAATAAATGACTATTGAGCCAAATTATAGTGAATTATTTCTGTTTTATATCAAATTTATATAATCAGCTCTGTTTTTAATTGCAATGTTTGCTTGTTTCTTTTAGTCCAAAGCCTGTTTACACACACAGGGTTTATTAGTTTTATTCTTTTGTATGTCCTTGTGTAATTCAAAAAAAGTTATTTACACTTTTTGACTTAATTTCACATGAAAGGGTTTTCCTTTCATTGTCTTAGTTCAGATTTCTGTATGGCTTTTGACTATCCTGTGAAGGGTGTGTTTGTTGTGGTACTTTATTAACTCTGGAGTTGGCCACTCCAAGGTGGAAGGTCAGACATACAACACACCTTGCATATCTTTTTTGTGACACAGCTTAGGGGGCGTGTCGCATTTATTTAGGTTGGATTATATTATCCTAACATCAGCATGAAAACAGAAACGTTCCTCTGGTATGGAAAAACGTCATACACGTGATGCTTGTCCGTAAGAGTTTCTCAATTCGTCGTCTTGTTTTCGGTTTTCTGGGGTGAGTTGCGGTTCGATGAAGCAATACTCGACAAGTGAAAATATGATAAGTGCTTTTACTTTGAAAACTTATTTCACAAACTGGACATACTATCCCTATTTTCTGGAATCATTTTATGTTGTATTTTATCAACTGATTTGTTATCGGACTTTTGTACATAAAGTGTGTTTTATCATATTGACTGTTTCTATAAAGCTGTATTCCGAAGCTGTATAAAACTTGGCAAAACAGGTAGGGATTTTTTTCAAATGGAGTCCCCGTGGAACCATTGCTTTATCAATGTAAGAGTTAAGGATGGTAAGATCTCACCAAGTCTTTATTTCTTTATGCATTAAGTTTTCCAATATTCGAAATGCCTGTTTGGAAATCCCATCCCCTTCGACAGGTGCTGGTATCAATTCTTGATTGAAAATTTCCGCAACCCTCCTCAGTCTCTGTGCATACTCGTTATACATCTATAAGGACAATGTTACAAAGGAACAGCAGTTTACAAGTTTATGAAACACTGTAATGTTTTTCTACGGTTATGGATGTAGATCAAATAGCTGTGTTTGAACAGTTTCCCTACTCACCAGATCTAACCCTAAGTTCTTTTTTTCTGTTTCCTAAGATAAAGAAAATATGGAAAGAAAGGGATTTTGATGACATTAAAGTGGTTGACTTACTAAGCCATTTTCATTCTTCATGGCCTCTTCAGGCTCCCACCTCCTGTGCAGGCTGTGTGCGGGTCTACAGCAGTGACTGACATTTCAGCTCTGCTAGCTCCTATTCCTTGCTGTGCCTGTTACAGGGACATTATTGATGGAGGTGTTATGAAAAGCAATGGCACTGTCATAGCAGGATGTATGGCATAAATGTGAGCTAGCAGAAATGTATTAGTCATGAAAGGAAGCTTCTAGTTAGAGAGAAAGACTTATATGCAGTCAAGACAAACTGTTAGCTGCTGAGTGACTCTGTTATCTTTGACATAATTACACATTAATGTGCTCTGCAGACCTTACAGGATGATACAAAGCTGCTCCCAGGTAAGTTACTCAAGTAAGTTTGTGTGTAAAGAAAAGATCAGAGAGTGAGCAGCAAACTCCATGCTGCTGATAAGACACAGCAGGGAATGGCAGTCCGGCCACAGCTGAAGCAGAGAGAGGTCAGTAACCGATTGTAGCTTATTTTGACAAGTAGGATATAAGACATGCTCAAATTCTGAAATCCTTAATTACATTTAATTATGATCTATGGCTACTGACTATTAGATCACTGTTAGCAGTGATCTGCCTACATAATACAAGATCTGGCTTGTTGAGGCGACACTATACAGAAACCCTAGTATGGTTTTGTTATGTTATTATATCAATGTTTTGCAGCTGTGCCTTTGTAGATCCACAACATTCTTATTTGGCATTATTATTGTCTGTCTGTGCTTTTGTGTCTCATTGTGAGAATGTCGGTGTTTCAATGAGAACAATAAACAGGGATAAAATTTCTTATTAAACTCAGCAGGAGTGGCTGTGAAATCAGGTATTGTACCTGATATGATATTGTAAGTCTATAAGGATAATGTTACAAAAGGAACAGCAGTTTACAAGTTTATGAAACGCTGTATCGTTTTTCTACGGTCATGGATGTAGAAAGATCAGGACAGCCAACAACATGTAGAACTGACGAAAACATGGCAAAAGTCAAATTGCATGAAAATTGTTGCCTGACAATCAGGAGCAGAGCAGAGGAAGATGTGTGCAAAAATGGCTACCAAGAACCTCAACAATGAAGTAAAACAAAGGAGAGCTGAAATAAGACAAGGCAAGATGAAGTTATGGGTGGTGTCAATATAGGTGATGAAACATGGGTTTACCAATACAACCCTAAAACAAAGTGGCAAAGTGCACAATGAAAGCCTGCCAATACTCCTCGACCAAAAAAGTTCCAGCAGTCCAAATCAAAAGTCAACGTTCAGTCAAAAGTCAATAAGGTAGATTTATCATTACTATCTAAAGTGTAAACCAAAATCTCACATTTTGCCACATTTTCACAGGTTAA
>JAODAL010047343.1:0-30023 GCA_025379985.1 Phyllomedusa bahiana
TTAAAGGGCCGATTTTTCCTCTTTTTTTAAAAAGTTTTCACAATTTGTTCATATTTAAATTTTGTTTTCCATTTGGGTTTTGAAAATGGAAAGCTGTGTTGGGGCTATTTTGGGGGACAACAAATCTAAAGCTTATCTACAAGCGGGAAATTGGGGTTCCTTAAATCGTATCAAAATTTTAGATCCTCAGTGTTGGGCCCATAAAAAAAAAGAATAAAAAGATTTTCAAAACAAAAGAGGGGTGTACTGACTTTTTTTGGGGCAAAAAATATAAAAATCTATTGCTTTCCTTTTCCGAGGGGGGAGGGGCACAAAGGAGTGAGGGGGTGACCTCCCTTTTCCCCATCTCTTTCTTATTGGAAAAATGATATTGACAAAGAACTATTTCAGGGGCTGGGGGCGAATATTAATTGGGTTGGGTCCTCCCGGAACCCCCTCCAAACCCTTTACCCCACCAAAAGGGCCCCCACCCTGAAAACCCAAAAATGCCAAACCCACGCCTTTCCCAAACCCCCCCTTTTTCCCAAAATTTTCACCTGTTGGGACCGTTTTCTGGATTGTGCTTAAAAACCAAACAATCAAAATTAAAAAGGGGTATTTCCCAAGTAGACTGCGGGGTCATTACGCACAGGCAACGCCCAATCTTAAAAACTTTAAACTTAAAATTTGGGCCCCCCTTTCTGCCCCCCACGTGCTCCTCCCAGCACAGCAAAAGTGGGGGGTAAAATCAGCACCGTCCATGGGGGGGGGAAAAAAGAAAACATCTCCCATCATGCCTTGCTGATACTAATTCCGGATGTTTACTCCCCCTTTTTTCTAGATACTTTAAAAGTAAAATCTCCCCCCTTTTTGTGGGATCTCACAATGTCCCCCCTCCATGCCCGAGCCCCAACAAAAGATGTTTAAAAGGGGGGGGATGGGGGGAAGGGTTTTATGTTCATGGGGGGTTTAAATTATGGGGGGTTTAAAAAGAAAAAAATAAAAAGGGGGGGGAGGGGGGGTTTATGGGAAAAGGGGGGATAAAATTAAATGAAGGGGAAAAAGGTTTTAATTCCGGGGGTTGGGGATTAGGGGGGTTAAGAAGGGTGGGTTAAAAGGGGGGTTGGGAAAGTTATGGGGGGGAGGATTAAAACATGAGGGAGGTATCGGAGAAATTTGGGGTTTGGAGATGGGGGGGAAAGGGGGGGCCAAAGGGTTAAGATTGGGGAGATTTAATTTAAAGGGATTAATAAGGTTAGGGGAATTTTAGGGGGGTTTATAGATTAAAGGGGGGCAAGATTTACCAATTGGATGGGGGGGTTACATGAGGGGGACAAGGGGTTAATAAGGAGGGGAAATTTTTGGGGTTTTAAAAAGGGTGTTAGGGAGAGAATGGGGGCAGTTATGGGTGGAGATTACATGAGGGGGGGGGATAGGAGATTAGGGAGAAATGTATGGGGGAAAATTATGGATAAAATTACATGAGGGAGGTATCAGGGGAATTTTGGGAGAGAATTTTATGGGGGGCAAAGGGTTTTGGATGGAGATTTTCATTAAAGGGGAGGTTTTAGAGAGATTAAAGGGTTTTTGGGGATGGGGGGGAAAAGGGGGTTGGGAGGTTATGGGGAAATGGAGGGGTTTCATGAGGGGAGGGGGTCAGGAGATTAGGGAAAAGATGAAAGGGGGGGGGGGGTTATGGATGGAAAATTACATAAAAGGGGTGGTATCAGGAGAGTAGGGGAGAGATGTATGGGGTAGAGGTTATGGAGGAAATAAAATGAGGGGGGTATCAGGAAAATTAGGGTAGAGATTTTATGGGGGGGGCGGTTATTTGGGTTTGGGGATTACAAAGAGGGGGGGGTATCAGGAGATTTCGGGTAGAGATTTTGGGGGAAAAGGTTTTTTGGAAAGGGGGATTAAATAGGGAGGGGATCAGGGGATTAGGGTTTTAAAATGTATGGGGGGGAAAGGTTATGGTTTGGGGTTTTCATGAGGGAGGAAACAGGGGGATTAGGGTTTGAGATGTAAGGGGGGAGGTTATGAATGGAGATTACATGAGGGGGGGGTTTTCAAGGGGGATTAGGGGAGGGGATGTATGGGGGGGGGGGTTAAAATGAAGATTACATGAGGGAAGGGTTTCAGGAGATTTAAAGGGGGAGCCCGTATGGGGGAAGGGTTTTGGTTGGGGAAATTTTATGAAGGGAGGGGATCAGGAATTTTGGGAAAAAAAACAACAGGGTTACTTGCACATTTAAAAAATTTTTTAAAAAACCCACCAAAATTGGGCATGCTGGTTTCAGAAACCCAAAATATCAAAACTTGCCAACCCCTCCCCCTTTTTTTTCGGGGGGGGCCCCCCTAAATTTGGGGTCCCCCCCCGCCCCCCCCGGGGGGGGGTTGGCATTCCCCCCCGCCGACCTGGGGAGGTGGGGGTCCTTTTTAAAATTTTCCCCGGCGCAAAAGAGCGTGGTTCGGGTACCTTTGGCCGGAAATCCCCTTACAGGCGGGTGGGGGGCTGGGGCAGGGCCCCCTCACCCGCCCGCGGTCTCAATGGGGCGGGGGGAGGGAGGAGGGATCGCTCCCCCTGCCCCCCCTCCCCCCCTGTATGTTTCCCCGCCGGTTTTGTGCGCCGCACATACAGTTTTACGGCGCCCGGGGGAAGTGACGCGCGGGCCCGCAGGGGGTGACGCCGGCTGCTCCCCACTTTTCCCCCGCGCCGTAAAAGATCGGGCAGGGGCTGGCCGCCCCTGCAGGAGCCCCGGTTTAGGTAAGTGGAAATTTTTTTATTTTTTTTTTTATTTTGCTTTTTGGGGGGGTCTACCCCGGTAAAAAGAGGGGCAACTACCTGGAAAAAATTTGGGGGTCACCTTTGGGAAAATTGGGGGGCCACTACCTGGGAACAGAGGGGGGGACTACCTTTGGCTAAAGGGGGGGGCACTAAACCCGGCTAAAAGGGGGGGGCACTACCCGGAAAAAGGGGGGGACTTTCCTGGAAACCCAAAAAGGGCACTACCCTTTGGAACAGAGGGGGCCTACCTGGGTAACAGAGGGGGCACTACCTGGGAACAAAAAGGGGGCAAATACCCGGCAAAAAATGGGGGCACAAACCCGGGAACAAAGGGGGTCCGGGGGCAAATACCCGGCTAAAAAAAATGGGGGCATACCCGGCAAAAAGAGGGGGGGACTACCTGGGGGCCCCCAACAGAGGGGGCACTACCTGCTAAAAGATGGGGGCACTAAACTCCGGGGCCCCCAAACAGAGGGGCACTAAACCCCGGGAACGGGGGGGGCATTTCCGGAAAAAGGGGGACATTCTTTACCCGGGGTAACAGATTGGGGGGAAATACCCGCTAACAGATGGGGGCACTACCCCGGGAACAACGGGGGCAAATAACCCTGGCCAACAATGGGGGCAATACCCCCGGCAAAACCAAAGGGGGGAACTAAACCCGGCAACAAGGGGGGGACTACCCGGCTAAAGATGGGGGGGGGGCACTTTCCCGGGCCAAACAGATTGGGGGGACAAACCCCGGCTAACAGATGGGGGCCCCTAACCCGGCTAAAAGATGGGGGCACTACCTTTGGTAACAGAGGGGACAATTTAAAAATGGGGGAAACCCTTTTAAAAAGGGGGGCATTACCTGGAACATGGGGACATCTACCCGGCTAAACAAAATGGGGGGACTACCCGGGTAAAAGAGGGGGCACTTTCCCGGCTAAAAGGAATTTGGGGGGGCTACCCGGAAAAAGGGTTTTGGGGGGCTACCTGTAAACAGAGGGGGCAAAAACATGGGCCCAAAAATGGGGGGACCCACCCGGCAACAAGGGGGCCACTAAAAAGGGGGCCCCCAACAGAATGGGGGAAAATGGGGGAACCTGGGGGCATAAAACCCGGGAAAACCCAAAGGGGGCACTACCTGCCAAAACCCAAAGGGGGGGACTACCGTGCCAAAACCCAAAAGGGGGGCATACCTGGCAACCAATGGGGGCCCCTTAAACCTGGGCCCAAGCAAAATGGGGGCACTACCCGGCAAAAGAGGGGCACTACCTGGCAACCCAATTTGGGGCAAAATTTCCTGGCAACAATGGGGGCCCCTACCTGGGGAACAATGGGGGCACTAACCCCCTGGGGGAACCCCAATGGGGGGACTTACCTGGCTAACAATGGGGGCACTACTTGGCTAACATTGGGGGCCCCCCGGAAAAATGGGGCCCCCCTTTAAAAAGGGGTCACCTACCCGGGCAAAAAAAGGGGGGGACCTACCTGGCTAAAAATGGGGGCACCTACCTGGCTAACAAGGGGGGGACCCACCTGGCAACAAAGGGGGGTTTCCCGGCTAAAAAAGGGGGGGACCCACCCCTTGGGTAAAAAAAGGGGGGATCCCCAAAAAAAGGCCCCCCGGGTTAAAGGGGCCAAAATTGGACCTGGGGTTAAGGGGGGCACTTAAACCCGGGGTATAAAGGGCCCCATTCTAACCCGGTTTCTTCCAAAGCCCCGGGTTTTGCAGTTTTTGGTGGGGTGGGGGGTGGCCCTTTTTTTGGGGGGGGCGGGGGGCCCAAACCCACAAGAAGGGGCTGTCCCTGCAAAATTTTTTCCGCGCCCCCGGTGCCGCCCCGGCCCCCTGATTCCGGGTTTTTCATTTTCAAAAGTTTGGGGAACTATTTCAATATTACCTATCCAAGTGCCAGCAGCAACTATTAGTTAAAGAACAAAGGGGGACATAGGAATTTGTGAAAAAAAAAGCATGTCCCGCTAATTTATATATAAAATTTTAGGGTTCTTTTGTTTAAGTTTTGGGTCAAAAAAAGTTTAAGCTTTTCCCCCCAAAAATTCAAGGGGGACCCCAGTTAGGGGAGTCCTAACACCTAAAAACTTACCTGATTTAGGGGGCCCACCCGGGGGTAAAAGTGAGGGGGAGGGGGGCCCAACCCCTGAAGGTGAGGAGGGGGGCCCAAAAACGCTGAGGTTTAGGAGGGGCCCAGCGCCGATGGTGACGGGCGGGCCCACGCTGACGGGGGAGGACGGGGCCCAGTGCCGGGCGGTTTAGGGGCGGGGCCCACGCTGGGCGGGGAGGGCGGGGCCCAGCGCGACGGGTTTAGGACGGGGCCCCCAAGGGGGGGGCGCTGACGGTGAAAGGGCGGGGGGCCCGCGCTTTACGGTGAGGAGGGGCCCCAGCGCTGAGGTGAGGGGCCGGGGGCCCCCCGCTGGGCGGTTTAGGAGGGGCCCCGCGCTGAAAAGGTGGGGGAAAGGGGCGCAGCGTGGGCGGTGAGCAGCTGCCCGTGGTTTAGCGATTGGTGATCTCCTGCCGAGCTGTCAGTGCGCCACCTCCCCCTGACCCGACAGACAGTGGCTGAATAGGAAGACGCTGCGCTATAGCCAGCCCCTGCTCCACTGCCCTGTAATGAGGAAAGTGTCGGCACCACAGACAGTGACAGGTAAACCAGGGGCCGGGGAGGAAGGGGAAGCTCCCGACACTGGCTGCATCCACTCACTGGGCGGGGGAGGAAGCTGCCCGGGCGGGACCCATGTGCCCTACCCTGCCCAATAGGAAAGACGCCCCGGAGAGAGGACTAGAGGGGAGGAGCAGAGAAGAGGCTGCAGTAATCCAGGCGGGAGATGAGGAGGGAACAAGCAATGTGTGGAGTCTTACCTGTTCTACCTACAGGGGAGGGTTATACCAGGGGGTAAAGGACCTGTGGTGACATCACACTGGTCACATGATAGGAAGTGGCCAATAGATTCCTGACTCCTCCTGATCACATGACTGTGACATCATGGAAGGTCCTGTAGTGTATAGAGCACATCGGCCGTACAGCCCACATCATAACATCACCACAGTGCAGGGCCCCTACATAGTTCATGGCCCCAATATACACCACAGTGCGGGGCCCCTACATAGTTCATGGCCCCAATATACACCACAGTGCGGGGCCCCTACATAGTTCATGGCCCCAATATACACCACAGTGCGGGGCCCTACATAGTTCATGGCTCCACAGTGCGGGGCCCTACATAGTTCATGGCCCCAATATACACCACAGTGCGGGCCCCTACATAGTTCATGGCCCCAATATACACCACAGTGCGGGGCCCCTACATAGTTCATGGCCCCAAATACACCACAGTGCGGGGCCCCTACATAGTTCATGGCCCCAATATACACCACAGTGCGGGGTCCTACATAGTTCATGAACCCAATATACACCACAGTGCGGGGCCCCTACATAGTTCATGACCCCAATATACACCACAGTGCAGGGCCCCTACATAGTTCATGACCCCAATATACACCACAGTGCGGGGCCCCTACATAGTTCATGACCCCAATATACACCACAGTGCAGGGCCCCTACATAGTTCATGACCCCAATATACACCACAGTGCGGGGCCCTACATAGTTCATGGCCCCAATATACACCACAGTGCGGGGCCCCTACATCGTTCATGGCCGCATTATACATCACAGTGCGGGGCCCCTCCACAGTTCATGGCCCCAATAAACAGCACAAAGTGGGGCCCCTACATAGTTCATGACCCCAATATACACCACAGTGCGGGGCCCTTACATAGTTCATGGCCCCAATATACACCACAGTGCGGGGCCCCTACATAGTTCATGGCCCCAATATAAACCACTGTGCGGGGCCCTACATAGTTCATGGCCCCAATATACACCACAGTGCGGGGCCTCTACATAGTTCATGGTCCCAATATACACCACAGTGTGGGGCCCCTACATAGTTCATGGTCCCAATATACACCACAGTGCGAGTCCCTGCATAGTTCATGGCCTCAATATACATCACAGTGCGGGGCCCCTACATAGTTCATGGCCCCAATATACACCACAGTGCGGGGCCCCTACATAGTTCATGACCCCAATATACACCACAGTGCGGGGCCCTACATAGTTCATGGCCCCAATATACACCACAGTGCGGGGCCCCTACATAGTTCATGGCCCCAATATACACCACAGTGTGGGGCCCCTACATAGTTCATGCTCCCAATATACACCACAGTGCGAGCCCCCTACATAGTTCATGGCCGCAATATACATCACAGTGCGGGGCCCCTCCACAGTTCATGGCCCTAATAAACAGCACAATGTGGGGCCCCTACATAGTTCATGGCCCCAATATACCCCACAGTGCGGGGCCCCTACATAGTTCATGGCCTCAATATACACAACAGTGCGGGGCCCTACATAGTTCATGGCCCCAGTATACACCACACTGTGGGGCCCCTACATAGTTCAAGGCCCCATGATGGGGACTATATAAGAATGTACTACATTCCCAGATATCACCTCTTAGTTGTCCTGATTTGGGAGCAATATCTCAGGACAGTTAGGAGAGGACCTGATTGTTTGGGATGTCCCGGGGATCCAGCTCTGAATTCCCAGGACTGCACTGTACAGGTCACTATTTGTGGGAGGCGCATACAGTGGCCACAGTCAGGAACGCTCATCGTGTGCAGCGAGGGCAGAGGAGCAGATGTCACTGGATGCAGGGGCTGTTCAGTCTAGCTACTGAGGCAGCAGAGGGAAGTAGGTGACCATCACCTCCTGTCTCCCACCCAGATCCTCAGAGCAAAATATTTAAAACAAATCTATTTCAGTGAGGCCTGTAGTGTCAATATGTACTGCTGAGGTGGCCACAAAAATGTCAGGGATTTGTGGCTGGTAATCATCTGGGTCGGAAGTCCATATGGGGTCACCTCTTTTGACGTCTACGGGAAGGACCATCATCAGCGGAGGATTTGGACAAGGCAATGCAATAAACTCCTCGTCCAAATCACTGGCGGAATCGCTATCTGAGGCCAGGAAAGCCTCCGCCTCCTCCGCTGAGCACACTCTGGGGAAATTGGAAATTTTATTTTTTGGGGGTTTTGAATTACGGGCATGTAGAAGTATGTGCTTTTAAAAAGTGTATGGTAAAAAACTTGACGAGGGTGTATGTTGTGCTTATACAAGTGCAAAAAAATGTTTTTGAAGTGGGGGGTGTTTAGTGCTCAGACACGTGTGGGGCAATTAATTTTTTGTTGGACAAAAAAAAATGTAAAAAAATTAAGTACTGTAAGAAAAAAAAATCAGAAAATGAATTTAGCCAAAAAAAAAAAAAAAAAAAAAAAAAAAAAAAAAAATATATATTATAATATATATATAATTTTAAAATTTTATTTATATTATATAAAAACTACCCCTTGTTTTTGCAAAATTAGCCTAATGCATCTAATTTTTATTTAAAAAAAATCATGTAAAAAAATGTTGGTTATATTAAAAAAAATATAGAACGGTCAGCAAAAATAACAGGTGAACACCGTCAGTAAAAAATACCGATCACTAAGGTAAAAAAAAGTTGAAAAAACTAATTATGGGGCGTGTAGAATGAGTGCTTTAAACACGTGTATTAAAAAAAACTTTGCGGGGTGTATGTTGTGCTTATACATTTTAAAAAATGTTCTGACAGGGGGGGGGGTTTGTTTAGTGCTAGACATGTCGGGGGCAAAAAAAATTTTTTTTGGAAAAAAAAAAAAAAATTCAGCAAACAAATGTTAGTAAAATAGTGCACAAACAGAAGAAATTAGAAGGCCCTATTTTTGCACGATACGCTGGCCTTCAAATTTCTTGTTTGTGCACTGTCAGGGGCTCTGACCCGTGGCCGAAGGATCGCGCTTTTGGGATGTAGCTGCCACAATCAGTTTTTAAAGGGGGCATCTGAGAAAACTGGAAGTGGTGGTCTGCTGCCTTTTTTCAGTTTTGATTCAGTTTTATGCTTTTTTGTAAAAAAATAGACACGCTCTGTGTTGGGAAAATTACCTAATGTATAAAAATTTTTATTTAAAAATCGTAAGTAAAAAAAAGGTCTAGCTGTTTACAAAAAAAATGACGAAAAGGTCAGTGAAAAATATCACTGCTGAACATCCGTCAGTAAAAAATACTACCTGATCACTAACGGTAAACAAAAAAGCCTGAAAAACTAACTGGCTAGATTTTTTTATACTTCTAACTAGAAAAAAAATTTTTTTTTCTTTTTCAAACAACTTTATTGAAAATGTCCAGTAAGAACAAGGCACAAACATATGTAAAAATACAACAAGAAGGATTGTAAAAAACAATAATCCCTTATTCTAAATCAAAGACCAAACAGAAATCAGAAAGAAATAAAAAAAAATGATCAAAAAAAACATATCAAGATATAAAAAAGCTATTATGATAACATTGTGAAGAAACCTTACCCTTCAGGCCGCCGCGCCACACACCTATAAGAGAGAGCGGCTTTTTACAGACATACTTTTTTGGGGTCTGTGTTATTACTTATAGAAAGATCGGTCAGAAAACTGGAGAAAAAAGGATGAACAGAGAACGGGGTCAATAAAAGATTAAGAACTTTCAGACGCGACGGGAACATCGAAACAATTTTAACAAAAGAGTTTGCAATCCTGTGTGACAAAAACAATGAGGGGAAAGTGGGAAGGGGGGGGGGGGGCAAAAATATTCGGTATAATTTCAGGTTTGAAAACTTAACTCGGGGAGCTGTGAGATCATCCACTCACTCCATACTCTATAGGATTTAAAGAGACTACACATTTTCAGTTTTCAGGTCCTTCATTCTTTGGATATGAAAGATTTCTCTAAACCATTCAGTGATGGAAGGCGCCCGTGTAGTCCTCCATTTCCTAGGAATCAACAATCTAGCTGCAACTAGCAATAAATGTACCAGCCCACCCTTTACAGTATGCAATGGCAAGGGTAACATGGAGAGAAGGAGGACTTTGGGCTCATTTTGCAGCAATATGCCTGTCATTTTTTCACTTATCACGATAACCTTGCTCCAAAATGTCTGTAATTCCGCGCATCCCCCCAGATGTGTGTCATGGTGCCTATCTCTCTCTCGCATCTCCAACAAGTGGCAGGGACCGCTGGATACAGTGAACGCAATGACGTTGGGACCCTGGACCACTTCGAGAGTATTTTGTAGTTAAGTTCCTGAACTCTACAGGATATTGAGGCCCCTTGAGCCAAATACAAGCCCAGACAAGCCCCGTCTTTTAAATACGCTTTAGTTCTCTCTCCCCGCTGTCTTGGATAGGGGTCTGCGCTGGGACACGGATCTGGGGGCTGTATATAGACGGGGATGAGGTGGTGGGGCATGTGCTGAATACACAAAGCCAAAACTAGAGGGACTCCTGACAAGCTCCATTTCAGCCTGTTTGGGGTTCAAAAGTAAGTTTGACTGCAAAATGCAGCCAAAAATTTTTGGGGTTGATTCTGTGCGTCACTCCCACGGTTATAGCTTAAAAAAAGGTGTTTGCTATAAAGTTTTTCCCAAACGTTTGGGTCGTCGCGAGGGGCTATTTAGTTAATAAGCATGGGGCAGAGATTTTAAATTCGGGATTGCCTTTAATTGGTAGGGGGTGAGCCATTGGGGGGATACAGCTTTATTTTATCCCTATTTTTTAATGGGGTTGGGGTTAGAGGAAACCCCAGATAATTTAAAGTTCTTAAAGGGGTTTTTCTCCTACAAAGAATAGCTTTCAAAAAGTAGGGGAAAAATAAATACATTTTCCAAAAATTATTGGGTTGCTCATCTTTTTTTTTTTAAGGAATAAAATGTATTTTCACCTCCCCGCTCTTTCTGTTCCCAAGTACTGCCTGTGTACTGCTTTTTTCGTGGCGCTCTGTGTGGCCCCCAGTGGTGAAAGCTTTTGTGTTATTGGGAATCTTTCAGAAAAAAACGAAATTTAAAAACTTTTTGCTTTAGATAAATCTCCTGTTTCACCCTCAAAAGAACTTTCTGACCCTAATCTAACAAATTTTAGCAAAGGCTGAATACACAAAAATTGAATAAAAGGGCGCTCATTTTAAAAATTTCCCGTAGTCTGCCGGAAAGTAAACCAGAAAATCTTATGAAATTTTGAGGTGATTAAACCCCCTTTTAAAAAAGGGGCCGTAAAAACGGGGCAAGGATAAAAGGGGGCCCCAAACAATGCATCCCAAGTTGCCCCAAAATTTTTCGAAGTCAAAGCGGGGAAACCCAAAATTCCAAAACTCTACACAATTGACTACATAAAAAAACCCTTCGGGTCCGGGGGGGCCCAACCCCCACCTTCATTTTTATGTCTGATTGAATTTCTTTTAGCCCCCCCTCGGTCTCGCATTGCCCCAAAAAAAATTTCCCCAAAAAACACTTACTAAGGCTAAAAAAAAGTTTTTAAAAAGAACCCACGGGAAGTGTTAAAATTGAAAAAGGGGCCCTAGGGAGAATATTCTTTTTGAGAATTTTGATTCGGCCCTTTCCAGGAAAAGCCCTTTCCGGGATCCATTTGGTCAGATCTTTTTTAAATTTTTAGTTTGAATGGGAGTGGAAAAAATTTAAATTCAACGCCCTTATTTTGGTCTCTTTGAGATCTGCACTCCTGGGTATGTGAATTGGTCCGTCCCCTTTTTAAAAGCAAACCTGCCCCTGAAATTTTTTTAAACTGAACGGGAATCTGTGTTGATTTTTAAACAAAATTTTTTGGACCAAATTTTTAAAAAAGTTGCTAAAACCGGGCCCAAAATCTATTTTAGCAAGCCCAAACAAAGCGGCAGGGATTTTTTCGCTGTTCCAATGTAGAGCAGAAAAATTATCAGTGAATGCTCCCACATTCATGTTACTTTTTCCCCAAATTTGCAGCCCCCTAAATCTCCCTGTCCGCTCGGGATAGCCCGCATAAGACATTCCCCCAAAATGAAAAATTAAGAGGGGGGGCAAGGGGGACACCCTCCCCAGGGTCCCATTGCGTTGTCAAAAACTTGGAAGTACTCCATTGACTCTAAATCGGGCCCGCCCGGGTTTGGGGGACACATTTGCCAAATTCCCTAAAGCAGGGCCCGGGGCCCCAACCCCCCACTTTGACAGGGCGACTTAAAAAAAGCCCAAACCAAACCCGGGTTTTAAAACCCCTTTTCTCGGTGTAAAAGGGGAACAACAACAAAAGAGGAAGGGGGGAACTTCGTGCCTGATGAATAAAAAAAGGGTTTTTAAATATATTTTAAACATTTCCCTTTCCCTTTTCCGGCAAAAAGCCCACTTGATTATAGAAATCAATCTTCCAAGATGGAAATTAAGTCTTAAGGCAATAAGTTTTGCATACAGTTTGGCACCCTATTCAAAAATTTAAATAGTCCTTAACTGGAACATACATTGATTTTTTCCCGGGTTTTGGGGTTTCCTGTGTTTGGGCCTGCAAAAGGGGGGAGGAAAGGGCCCTAAAAAGGGAGACCGATTTTAAAAAGATCCCAAAGGGGGGGCCTGATAGTTTCATCCTTAAACACCTTAAAAAATTTTAAACCTTGGAAAGCCACCCCGGGGTCCTGGGCCTTTTTCCCGGAGGGAAAAAGAGGGATGGCCCTTTTCCTACTCCGGGTACAGAGAAAGGGGCTTCAAAGCCACCAAACATTCCCAATCAAGCTCGGGGGGGCGCCCTTCTCATAAAGGGCATCTAGATTTTTTAAAATCGGGAATGTTTGGCAAGGTGGAGCAAGGGGGGGGGAATGTTTGTATAATTCCCGTTATATGCCCGTCTTTTTTTTCCCGAAGGGCTCTAGCCCGCATTTTGTCAGCTTTAAAGCTCCAAGCCAAAAATAAATTTTTTGCACATTTTTTTTTAAAAACGGGCCCCTTTTTTTTCCAACAGTTGCAGCCTCTTTCCCGCTTCGTTGGGAAAGGTCATGCCCAAACAGAAATCGATAATTGGATTTATTTGAGCTTTCTAGAACTGCGTCTGGGCCCCAAAAGTGAAATTTTAATTTGAGTGCTGCCTCTCGCTTTTAAACAAACCCCCCTGTTTTTCAGAAAACCCCCGGCCCACACCCTTTCAAGGATTCCCACTTTATTTGGGGGGAGGGGGGATCCAAGTGTAGTATTAAAAAAAAGTTTTAAATTTTGGGTAAAATAAGGGCCACACAAACGGGGGCCCTTTAAATAGCGATTCATTTGACCTCCAGTTAAACTGTTTGGGCAGAGCATGTTGGGAAAACTTGTTCACAAAAAAATTGGGGTGTGGTTTGGGGAGAAGGATGTTACAATGCTATAAAGCAATTTTTTTTTTTAAATTTACGGCATCACTACCTCCAAACCCCGGGGGGCCCCAACCCCCGGGGGCACGGGGCCGTGCCCCAGTCAGGCCATGCTCTGGCCCGGTTTATGAAACCCGGGGTCAACTGATGCCGACTGCCCCCTTGACTTTAGTCCCCGGCGGGGGGGGGGGGGGGGGGGGGGGGGGGGGGGGGGGGGGGCGGCCCTCTACTTGTTTCGTTGAAATCCCCGCTCAAATTGTTAGCCCGCTGCACACATAGCGTGCATTGCTTTGCTTTTGAGAAAGCAGGGGGAAGGTTATTTCCGGCCCTGCTTTCCCCATCATTGTATAAGGGTCTCACTGACACTATAGCTACACATCATGGCGCAGAGATGTGATGCAAACTGTGGCGTACACCCCCCCGCGCCGCCGGGGTTTGCCGACGCCGGAAAGGGAGCTGGGTAGCAGCGGATCCCGGAAGGTAAATTTCTTTTGTTTTTTTTTTTTTTTCTTTTTTTTTAAGCTAGCCCGGCCACTTTCAGGGCCCATAGTTATTTCCCAATTTACTACAGGGGGCAATATTTCTATTTCTAATTACTAAAAGGGGGCATTTGCCATAAGAGCGTGAAACCAAATTTTCAAGGGGAAAAAAGATTTGGGAAAGTGAAACACTGAAATGAGACAACAATTGATTGATTGATGAGCACCCCCGGCCCCTACAACCATCTATCATGATCTTCTTCATCACTCTTTTCCCGGTATGTGAATTTGGGACTTCACTCCCATCTTTTCCCCTCATTCCCCCCCCCTCTGTATATGGTTTAAATTTCCCGCTTTTTCTCATGGTAGGGGAATTTTTGACTACAGCTCCCCTCATTCCCTTATTCTCACTGCGGGATATGTGTAATTACTGCTTTGTCTCAGGGGATGTGGGAAAGCCAAAAGGGTTTCACCCAGTCTCAGTCTTCAATAATCACCCTTGTTTATTTGTGTTGCTAAATTACCCCGATACTCCCCTTTTTAGTTTCTTCTTTGCTGGCTTATTTGTAACCCCCCATTGCGGGAAATTGGGTTTCCCCTGATTTTTATCAACGGGAACCGCACCCTTGCATTGGGAAAAAATTAGATACTCAAAGGGCCCTTTGATAAGGGTCAGTTTTGCGATATAAGAAGTGAAACCCTATTTGGGGAAATGAAACAATTTTTAAAAGTGATCGCTGAAATAAGACAGAAGGGGGGCAGAAGGGGGGTAGGAGGAACCCTTTTTCTTGTAAGTATCCCAGTCTTTTTTAAAAAACACCTTATTCACCCCTGCTCAACTATTGCCGTCAACCCCCCCGCCCTCTGCCTTCTAGCTTTCCCAATCAGTCTTGCCCCCTGAGAATCTTATCCTATCAGCGCCCTTCCTTACCTCACCCCTGTAAATTTAACCCCCAAACTGTTTTTTCCCCTTTTTAAAATACCCCAAACCACCTCTTTCCATGTGCCACACAAAAGCCCCCTCATACAAATCATGAGCCATCTGCTATCACTCTTTTATTCTCCCCGCCTATTGCTGAGGTGAATCTCTCCCAAAACCCCGGGCCCCTCCCCCTTTACGTCATCCCCCCTTCCCCCTTCCCTTTGGGAAAAACCCCGGGTAAAAAGCTTTTCTTGTTGTTCGGTTTTTTTTCCCGCCCCTTTTAAATGTGCTTTGTGGAACCCCTGATCTTTTCTGTAATAAAATCTGGGTGTTTTTATGGCCTTTTTCCCCTGTACCCCCCTCAATCTCCTAGCTTCAAGAAAAATGTCTTTCCCGCAATTTTTTACAGTGCCCTTGCTGCTTCACCTTTTGGTTTGGGCCTTTTTACTTCCCCCCCACCACCCCCCAGGGGCCTTGAAAATAAAAGGGCCCCGGGGGGAGGGAGTTTGGATACTTCCTTCCACCTTTCCCTTACCAGGTTTTATTCCTCCCCCCTCCCTCCCTCAAATTTCCCATCCTTTTAGGTCCCCCCCTCAAGGGCTCTTTCAGCCATTCCTCTCGAGTCGCGGTGTGTACAGACCCCCCTGGTCCACACCGCCCGTTTCTGGATAATTTTGCTGCCTGGCCTCCTTTATTTCCTCCTGAAATGGGCCCCCTTGCATAAAGGGTTTATTTCAACATCCCCAAAGGGTGACGCCATGGGCTTTCCTTTCCCCCTCCAGTTTTTTCCAAATAACATTTTCTCTTTGGGCCTTTTGCAAAATTTTCAAAACCTTTCCCACCCACAAGGCGGGGCCCCTCTCTTTATTGTTTTTTTTGTTGTCTTTCCCCAAAAACTAACTTTATAATTTTAATGGTTTCTGACCACTACCTTATCTCCTTTTACTATTTATTTTAAATTTTCACCTATTCTGGAAACCCCAACCGGCCCCTTTTCCCCCTCCAGAAATATTGTCCTTTTTCACTCGGAAATTTACAGAAATTTATGTTTGTCCCCCTGGGCCCCAAAAATTTCCCCCCCCTCTGGGCCCGACATTGCTGTCAAACAATTTTAATGAAAAATCTCACAACCCCCTGGGACATATTGGCATCCTCACCCCCCGCCCACCCCGAGTCAGACGCTGAAGCCCCTTGGCACAGACCTCAGAAATCTCCATTGCGCGGGTTTTTCCAGGTGTTGGGTGAAATGTCTGTGGGAAAATCAAAAATACCTTCAGACTTTCTCCCCCTTAAAAAAATTTTTTGCCCCGGGCTTAAACCCCACTGCCCTTCCAAATGTGCCAAAAAAAAATTTTTTCACCCCTCATTCAACCCTTACACAAAAACCCAAAAAAGCAGTTTGGCACCCTTCCCCCCCTCCTCAGGCCTAAAAGCTCAAAGGCCCCCGGGCACTCCCTCTGTGCTGAAGGGGCCTGGCCCCTACTTTCAAAAAAGAAAATTGATGGAATTTGGCCCAAAATTTTCATTTTCAAAAACCCCAAACGGCACCCAAAACTGTCCCTCCCTGAAAGTTTCCCCAAGGAATTCCCCCTGCTTTTCCCTCCCGCAGGTCCCCTAGGGTTCAGCTCTTGACCCCACGACAGAAGAAATGTCCAGGCTTCTCCTGGGGCTGCTCGCCCAAAATACTGCTTTTAATTTACCCCAAATTTCCCCCCCCACCTTGTTTAAATCAATTTTTCCCCGTTGGGCCCCTCCCCACCTTAAATGGAACCTGAAAAATCTCTCTTTTCCACTGGTATCTTTCATCCCCTTTAAACAGGCGTTTTAACTCCTTTCCTGAAAAAAACTTAAATTGGACCCGTCCTGCGGGGTGCTTTTTTATTAAAAAGCTCTTAACTTTTCCCTTTTTTTCTAAATTTTTGGATTTCTTGGTCTACTCTGCCTGATAAGTTTTCTCTCTATTAACTCTCTTTGGATTCTCTACAATTCAGGTTTCCACACTTTACACTCCACGAAACTGCTTAGTAAAGTTCTAATGCCTCCAAACTGCAAATCTCAGGAGCTACTCATTGCTGCTTCTTCTGGATCTCTCTGCAACTTTGACACTGTTGTCACCAAACCCTTCTCCTCAACATGCTCACGCACCTTTGGCCCCCAGGAAAACAGCTCCTGCTTTGTTTTCATCTTACCTCTCTGACCGCTCCTTCAGTGTCTCATTTTCCGGTTCTCCCTCCTCTCCTCTTCCTCTCGCTGTCAGGGTTCAACAGGGATCGGTTCTGGGTCCGCTCCTCTTTTCAATCTACACAGCACCAATTGGACAAACCATCAGCAGATATGGCTTCCATTACCTTTTCTTTTGCTGCTGCCACCCAAATTTTACATCTCTTCCCATGACTTTAGTCCTGCTCTCCCACAAAACACCAGTGGGCTGTCTGTCCGTGTCTCCGACTCATGTCTTCCTTATTTTAAACTAAACCTCACTAAAAAATGACCTTCTCCATCTACTAACCAAACTCACCTGCTATTTCTGTATCAATGTGTTGGGACCCCATAACTTCTAGGCAGAGACCCCCTGTTGGGGGTTTACTAGATTCTGATCTGTCTTTCCAATCCCTTGCTTGTCCTTTTCACCTGCCCCCTCAAGAACATCTCGAATCCGTCCTTTTCTCATTGGAAAACAACTCAAACTCTCATTTTTTGCTCTTTTTCACTCTCATCTTGACTCCTGTAACTCCCTGCTTATCAGTCTCCCTCTCTGCAAACTCTCCCCTCTCCAATCTGTCCTGAATGCAGAAGCCGAGCTCATCTTTCTTTCCAGCCACTATACTGATGCCTCTACCCTGTGTCAATCACGACACTGGTTGCCCATTTAGTACAGGATTACAAACTAAAAATCATCACTCTCACCCATAAAGCTCTCCCAGGCTGCACCCTCCTAAATCTCTTACTTCATCTCTGTATACCACCCTACTCCTCTCTCCGCTCTGCTGATGTTTATCAGATTACATTCCTCAATCATCCGAACCTCCCATGTCCGTCTCATAGATTTTACACGTGCAGCACCAGTTCTCTGGAAAATGCTTCCACGGGTGATCAGGCACACTCAGAACAGGGGACTTAATTTTGTGAAAACGCCGCGAAATTACAACATGTAAATACGCCTCGTGTGAACGAGGAGCATTGAAATCAATTGTAGATCCCCTGTCCATTATTTTAGGCGTATTTACGGACGTGATTGCGGACGTAATCACGTCCGTAATTACGTGCCATGTTAAGCCGTGTGAACATGGCCTTATAGTTTTAAGAGGTCCCTGAGAACACATCTTCTCAGTCTGGCCTACCGGGAATCTCTAATGGCTAACCCCCCACCCACTCTCTAGCGCACACATTTCTGTCACTCCCTACAATTCGGCACTTATCTGTATATAGATCTACTGTAAGGGTGGCAGGTCCTTCCGAATTATATATAAACCACCCCATATTTATGTCAAAATGGCTGGAACCATTTAAACCTAGCCTTCTCACCGTACACCTAATAGATTGTAAGCTCTTGTGAGCAGGGCCCTCACACCTTGTGTCTCATCTGTATATAGCTTTTCATTGTGCAATGTATGTCTTTTTGTCTGTACCTACACCCTCCAAATTGTAAAGTGCTGCGGAATATGTTGGCGCTATATAAATTAATGTTACTATTATTAAGTTAGTAGGAGCCAGTTACTTCCAGTCTCGGAGTGTGACTTGCACGGGAGGTGAGCCACCAGTGGCCAACACTAGATTTGTAATAGGATTAATGATGCAGGGCCAGAGAAAGGGAAGGGCGTGAGGAGCAGGCTCAATGAAGTACACAGTGTGTCATTCGTGTTTTTCCTTAAAAGGTCAATGACAAGTCATCATATGATAAGTTCTCAAATTAGACAGCCTAGACCCTGCACCAATTTCATTTTCTACATCATGAGTGAGGAGGATCATTCGGTTTTGACACTATTTAAGGGGTCAGATATGGCTTTAAAGAAGGCAAACTCAAATGCTTTATTAACTTTATTATATGAAGAATTCAGTGATTACATAAAAGAAGTGTGATATAGCATGCACTTTTTTATAATACAAACTACAAAGGCCAGAAGAACGTTTATATTATTATTACAAATAACTTCTTTTACACCTCTATATGGGTCAAAGCTTAGAAGGAATCTTATAAGCATCATCTATCGGGCTTTGCTGTGAAGTAGTTGGGCCATCGCATGGATAGGACAGAATACCAGTGACTCAAACGGTGCAGGGTCGTCCTTTAACAGGCCAAAAACTTCACCTGAATATTATAAGCATCATCTATCGCATCAGCTGGGAGAGTGGGCCAGCATAGATAGGACAAGAAATCCCTGAGATCAACATGTGAACGAGTGCTCCCCTTATACAGGTACAAAGCTTCACAGGAATTGTATTAGATCTCTATCGGCAATCAGCTGGGTGAAGTGGGGTCAGCAAAGATATAAGAGCTACCCTAGATCAACAACGTGCATGGTGTACACTTTTAGAGGTCACAATGCTCACCAGTAGTGTTGAGCGATTACGTTGGCTATGAACATCGGTCGATGGTCGTTTGATAGTCGGAACATAATCGACAAGATATTCGATGGTCATGGTAGATATGATCGATGACCATTAATGTCTATGGGAGAGCAAACAAAACACCTTCATTCTTACACCCAAACAGGGCTGGAGAAGATGGAATTAACGCAACATCAGTCAAAATGGCTTACGTGCTTAAATACTTAGGCAACCAACTTAGGTTATAAAAGCAAACAGAAAAAAAATAACACCAATCACTATCCCTGTCTTGCACCACTAGCATGAGCCTAATCCTGGATGACCCACAATTTAAAAAAGTGACCATGAAGGCAGTATGATTTGAACCATCTTTTTACTTGAACAGGACATTGAATATCCTGTCCCTGGAACGCAGCAGGACCCTAAAAAACCTGCATGACCCCCAGATTAAAAAGTTGCCGGTAAAAGGAGTCTTTGATCCACCATTTTATTTTACTGGACATTGACCGTAAACCTGTCTGGGCCACAGCATGCGCCCCTAACGCCTGCTGACCCCACGATTTAAAAGTGCCGGACAAAGGAGTCTTTCAACCACCATTTTAGTTTCAATGGACATTGACTATACCTGTCCTGGGCCACAGCATGAGCCCAATCCTGCATGACACCAGATTAAAAAGTGCCGGACAAAGGAGTCTTTCAACCACCATTTTAGTTGAACTGCTACATTGACTATAAATGTTCGGTACCACAGTATGACCATTAACCTGTCTGAACCACAGATTAAATAACGTGCAAGAAAATGGAGTTTTCATACCAACATTTTAGTTGGAAAAGGACCATTAACTATACCTGTCCCTTGGATCGCAAGTTTGACAATTAAAATGTCTGAACTCAAATTAAAAAAGTGACAGGAAAAGGGAGTCTTGAACACCATTTTAGTTGAACTGGACAGTGACTATCACCTGTCCTGGACCGCATGTATGACATTAAACCCCTGTCTGGCCCTCAATTAAAAATTGCGGGAAAAGATTTTTTGAACCCCATTTTATTGAACTGGACTTTGACAATATCTTCCTGTCCGCAGAAATGACCTTTAAAACCCGTCGACCCACAGATTAAAAAGTCCTGAAAAAGGAGTCTTCAACCCCCCATTTGTTGAAGGGACATTGACTAATGTCCTGGGCCACAGCATAGCCCCAAACCTGCATCCCCCGATTAAAAAGCCCCCGGAAAAAGGGTCTTTAACCACCTTTTTATTTTTCATGGCAATCTGTCCCTTCCGGGGTAGCGCTTCCCCCCTCCGTATGAGTCGGCCCAAATTTGACTTCATTGGAAAACTGGTGGAAAACCCTCTGTTCCCCCCAGGTCCCCTTTTTTTTGGGCATTCTTTTTTTCTTTTTAAAACAACTCGGGAGGAAAATTTTTCCTGATTTTGTTCTCTGTCTGTGCCCCATACCCATGTCCTCTGAAAAACCACATTGGTCAAGTTTCCCCCGTACCCCCTTGTACAATTCAGAAATTTTTTTACCAGCTATTGTACATCAAGTTTTTTTTAGTTTAAATTTTGAAACACATTTTTAAAATAGGAGGAAAACCCACCATGTCTTTTTTTTTCCCTTTTTTAATTTATTAAAGGGTTTTTTCTTTAATACAGGGATTCAGCTATGTTTAAAAAACTTGCAAAAAAAAAAGTCATTTTGCTATGTTCCATTAACAGTTCCTACCTATTTCCCGTTTCTGGGCACACCATACCCTTGAGCCCCCTCTTGACAATTGTAAAGAACAAAGTCGTTAAAAACAAAAAATTTTTTTTATAAAAGGACCCGTGTAAGGGTCATGTCACAGCAAAATGCCCCCAAAATTTCAAAACATACCCCTTGAGCCACTTTGGACAATTGTGAAGAACAAATGTCTGTTACAAACAACATTTTTTTATAATAGGACCTGTAGTATCGCTGCATGTCACAGCAAAATGCCCCCAAAATTCAAAGCATGACCCTAGAGCCACTTTGGACAATTGTGGAAGAACAATTTCTGTTACAAAAAAACATTTTTTTATAATAGGAACCTGTAGTATTGCTGCATTCAAAGCAGCATGCCCCAAAAAAATTATAAATATGACTTCTCAGCCCTATTAAAAAATGTGAGGGAGAAATGCCACTATAAAACCCACATTTCTTTTTCCCCAAAGGACCAAAATTTAAATAGCGGTATCTCACAGCAACATGACCTCAAAACCACTGACAATGCGAAAAACTTCCTAAAGATAAAGTGAGTAAGGGAATAGGGTGTTGTCATGAAACCTTGCTGTCTTTTTACAGTCCCCCTCACAGCAAAACCAGCAAAATGAACTTTTGGAAAAGAGAATAAAAATTGCAGTAAGAAATGTTCATTTTAAAAAAAAGTTTTCAAGAGGACCATTATCGTTTAAAAGGAGGAATGTGAAGTAGACTGGCAACTAATCGGTGACCTCGGCAGTTGGGGCCACAACATCATCAGAGATCCATGCCTGATTCATCTTGATGAAAGTCAAACGATCCACATTATCTGTGGAAAGCCGGATGCGTTTGTCTGTAATGACTCCTCCAGCTGTGCTGAAGGTCCGCTCAGATATGACGCTGGCTGCTTTCAGTGGTTACTTTTTAAATATCGGCACAACCCGTGTTCTCATTCTCACGTATTGTCCAAAAACTTCCAAATATAGTATGCTGAAAACTCGTGTAGTATTTTTTATCACAATCTTTTAATACTTCAATGTTGCCAAATGTCTGCAACTCTTCTCATAAATATCACGTATAAAAAGATAAAGAAAGTCACCTTTTTTGCATTTCGATACAAGTCCAGCTAGGATCCTCTCCTGCACGGCTTATCGAGCGATGCAGCTCCGGGCGTGCGGATTAAGTCGCTCACACGCTCCTCGCATCTACAGAGTCCTCTCCATCCGGCACGGCATAGCAAACACTGTAGCTCGAGCAAGTAGCTTGTCCGCCCTCGCACTCATCACACCCTGTCTCTGTTTCGGGGGAAATGCCTCGCTCTGCAAGTATACTGGACAGCATCGAAATCACATATATATACAAATTACAAATACACATGGATTAAAAACAATGTGTAGATAAATCTGGTCTGCATTACACCAACCTATAGTTTACACTTTTATTTAAGCCATATCATTAATGCCTCTTTTTATCATCACCTGATAATTCTCTGCACTGTGAGGGGCGCTACAAGAAACATCGCTGAACCTATAAAACAACTCTTCATTTAACCCTTTGGGACTAAAGACTCAAACTTTGAATCAAAAAACTTCTCTAATGGTCCCATACATTTATTTGTTTCCTCATAACAATGTATCGCTCCTAGTATGATTCACCAAACTTCTTTGATTTCTCATTGAGAATAGAAATGTCAGTCAGCATCACAGAAATTGGGTCTAAACATATCACAGTCTCCCCAAATAATATCCCAGCCGTCCTACCCCGCACGTACTCAATCTACCGCAGCCCTTGACCGACGACAGATGGAAGAAGTGTCCATGGCTTCTCCTGTCTGGCTTCGTCCATGCCCACCTGCTCTACGACCCCATTCCATCCCACCTCGTCCAGTCTATTTCTCAGCTGTCCTTCTCTCGACTTCACTGCTATCTGTAACCTCTCTCTCTCCACTGAGGGATCTTTCCATCTTCCTTCAAACACGCCATCATAACCCTTACTAAAAAAGCCTCTCTGGACCCGTCCTGTGCTGATAACTACCGACCGGGTTGGGGTGGGGGGTCCCCTATTCCTCTAACCTCCCTTCATCTCAAAACTCCTGAAACTTGCTTGAGGTCTACTCTCGCCTAATCCGCAATCATCTCTCTAAACTCTTCTTGACTCCTCTGCAATCAGGTTTCCGCACCCTACACTCACGGAAACTGCCCTAATGTTAAAGTCCTCGAAATGTGACCTCCTAACAGCAAACTCGTCATGGGTAACTACTCATTAGTTTTGCTTTCTCTGGATCTCTCTGCAGCATTTGTGAGCCAACTGTCGGAACACCACCTTGCTCCTCACATCTCAGCGCATAGGTCCTCCAGGACACCGCTCTCGCTTTGGGTTCGCGTCCAACTCTCTTGACCGTCTCCTTCAGTGTTCTCATTTTTCTGGTTCACCTTCCTCTACCGTCTTCCTCCTTGCCTTGGTAATTATTTTTGGGGTGGTGTGGGTTCTCTGCAGGGATCAGGTCTCTAGTCCCCTCCTCCTCTTTTCATTGTACACACAGGCCCTATTGGACAAACATCAGTAGATTGCTTCCAGTACCATCTCTATGCGGATGACACCCCATAATACACCTCCACCCGTGACACACTCCAGCTTCTGCTACAAACGACCAGTGACTGTCAGTCCGCTGTCCTCTAGACATTCAAAGTCCTCTCACCAATCTGAAACCTAGAACCTCCACTAATACTGAACATCTTGTCCTATCCGCCACTACTAACCAACCCCCCCAGCTTATTTCTGTTTCTTTATGTGGTTACCACCAGTTTCTCCGAGGCAGCAGCCCGCTGTCTAGGGGTTTTTTGGTTCTGATCTGACTTCACCCATATATCCAATCCCTTCCAGACTCCTGTCACCTGCACCTCAAGAATATCTTCCAAAATCCGGTCCATTTCTCACTGTGGAAACTAAACTCAACCTCTCTTACTCGCTCTTATTCTTTCTCGTCTTGACTACTGCAACTCCTTTCTTAATCGTCTCCCTCTCCTTCAAACCTCTCTCCCTCCTCCAATCATTCAGAATAGCAGCAGCCAGTCTTGTCTTTTCTCATCCAGCCGCAATACGGAATGGCCTCTACCCTGTGTCATCACTGCACTGGTTTTGTCCCACCTAGAACAGGATACAGTATAAACTCAGCACTCCTCCAACCTAAAGCTCTCCACACGCTGCTCCTCCCTACATCTCCTCCTATCTCTGTCTACCGCCCTACACCCGTCTCTCCGCTCTGCTGATGATATCAGACTACAATCCTCAATCATCTGAACCACCCATGCCCTGCCTACAAGAATTTCACATCTCGTGCGGCACAATTCTCTGGAATATGCCTACCCGGGTGAGTCAGCAACATTCAACAATCGCTCACGAGTTTTAAAGAGGGCCCTAAATACATCTTCCTCGTCTGGCCCACCAAGAACCCGAACTGATATCACACCATCGGTCACTCCTGCATCTCGTTGGGACAACTCACAGGCACTTATCTGTAATATATCGATGATACAGACTGTGGGTGCAGTTTCATCCATTTTACCTGTAAACACCCCTATGTATGTAAACATGCCGGACCATTGTAAAGCTTGGCACTTCTACCGTATGTTTCACCCAAGACACCCGAATAGATTGTAAGCTCTCACGAGCAGGGCCCTAACTACTTGTGTCTCATTTGTAAGTAATTTTAATGTGTAATGACTGTATGTTACCCTTGAATTAGTAAATGTGCTGCGGAATTATGTTTTGTGCGCTATAGAAATAAAGATTCATATTATTCTTTAATTATTATAATAATATGTTCCCGACAGGCTGAATAAAAATGTACAACTCTCAAGAGCAAAATGCACTTCACACGGTGATATCAGTTTACCGACATCAGGCAGTTCCCCGTTTGCCCAGTAATCATAATCTTCATAAAGGAATTGTCGATATACAACAAAATTCTTTTTAACTTCGTGCTTATTTAATATAGAATCACATAACTGCGAAATGATCACACGGTCGAATTTGGTAATTCAAAAATACAACCAATACAATTGTTTAATCACGGCAGTATAAAAACCAGTTAATCCTAGCACGTACGTCTGGTTTAAACAAAAAACTGGCTCGCAGACCCAGCATTTTCTGTGGTCCTTCAAGGGGGATATTTTTAAAAAGGGGCCAACGGAAAGCTTTTTTTACCCAAATAAACAACACCGACTTTTCGGGGGAAAGCACCCCTTTGCCGCTGTTTGGTTTAACGGGTTTGAAACGAAAAAACCCCCTTTAATATAGTATGTTTTTTTTAAATCTGCAGGGTTTTAAATTGGGGGACCATAAAATTTCTTTTTTATTGGTTCTTCAATTTTTTTTGGTTTTTTCTCACCCGGTACTTTCCTTAATAAACCATCTATTTCTATCCTACTCACCGTATTTCCCTTTTTCATCATATCCCCCCGTGGCTGTCAATTTCTGAATTTAACTTTTTTAAATTTTTTTCAAAGAAATTTTCCCCGACTTACAAAACCCTAATGTACTCAAAGGGAACGACCCGGGGGAAATGCCAAATTAACAAAAAGGGGGGAACATGAAAAACATTTTTATCGAAATATTATTAAAATTTTCTAATTTTATGAAGAATTTAAGTTTTGGAAAACCTTCAAAAATTCACTACCCCCTTTAAAAGATAATGGATGGGCGGTGGATGTTTAGTAAAAAAATTTCCAATAAAGGAGTATTGTTTTGATGAAATTTAAATTTACACGTATGATTTTTTTCCTTCTTTCCCAAAAAAAACCCAAAAAATCAAAAATTTGGGGGGAATCACAGGACTAACATTTTTTATAAAGGAACAACATAAAATTTGACCTCTGATGGTCCTTTTTGAAGGAGATTCAAAAAAAAAATTCAACAAATTTTTAAAAAAAATGTTTACTTAAAAGAGAAGTTTTTTGGATAAAACCAGTTTGATCTTTAGTCCCAAAGGAGAAAACAAAAGGGAGAAAAAGGTAGGGCTGTTCTAAAAACGCCCCCTCCCCAAGGAGTAGTAGAATATCAGGTGCTGAAAACGGGAAAATTATTAATTGCTTAAAAAAAAAGTGAAAACTACATTTTGTTTGTAATGCAACCAGTTTTAATCAAAACGCTTTGGGTTTTTTCATTCTTTTTAAAAAATCATGGAATTGTAATTTGATATATAATTGGTTACAAACTGTCCCAGGTTTGTTTAAAACCCCCGAAACGAAGCAGGGTGAAAATGGGGGCAAACAAGCAACGGGCCCGGGAGCTCCCAGTTTTTTGCTAACCTTTCCCCTGGCTGCGAGGGGACCCGATAAAATCAAGGAGGGGAGGGCGAAGGGGAAGCCACACCCCCGGGAGCTGAAACACTCGCTAACCATGCTTAAAAGGACCTAGGTTTGGACCTTGTAGGAAATGAAAAAAACCCGGTGACTTTTTTTATCTTTTAAAAACATGATTTTTTTTATGAGAAAGTTGCAGACTTTTGGGGCAACACGAAGAAATTAAAAGTTTTTGATAAAAATACTAAACAAATTTTCAGCATACTATTTGGAAGTTTTTTACAAAAATTCGAAATGAAACCCCCCTTTCTGAAAAAATCGGGCTGTCCTCTCCCCAAAACATCGGGCACTTCAATACAAGGGGGCCAGCATTTTAATAAAAATTTTTGGACACCATCGGGAAAGTGAAAAAATCTCATCATGACAATAACCAGAAAACAAAAAAGGAAAAGTGCACATATCCATCAAAACCCCATGGACGGGACGAAGAGGTCGTACGGCCTAAGGGCTGCAGCCCGGGTTCTCCATTTTTATAGAGCAACTCTTGGATGGGGTTTGGAAAAGACAAGCTGGGTTTTTCCAAACAGAATCGTAATAAAGGTTTCCAGGACCTTGTTGTACCCAAAATTCACAAAGAATTCAGGCTTTTCTAGGGAAAGGGGCCCTAAAGAAGGGCCCTGAGAGCATACCCAACCCCAAAGCCTCAAAAAAACACGCAAAAATGTCCATAAATATAAAGGGAACCCTTTTCCTCTCTTTTTCCAATTTTAACCAGTAAACAAAATTCTGACCTTAATGATGAAATAGATTTTCCTTTTTTGCCTCCGAACTCAAAAAAAGTGACCCCTGGTTTTGGGGGGTTTAAGTCAAACTTCCTCCCAGGCGGGGCGCGGGGTCCCGCAATGGGGGTTTTCTCCCACCCATTTGGAAGGTCAGAAAAACCCTCCCTAAACGAACACTGCCGAGGTTTTCTAAAAAGAAACGGGGAATAGCCCCTGCCCAAACCCAAACCAAAAATTTGATTTTTCCCGGACCACAAAACCCAGGGGCGGGGAGGAGAGTTCGGGTTTTAGGGGGACCCCACACGCACCACCCCCTCCCCCGAAATTCAGAAAGGCAGAAAACCCCAGGATACGGAAAAGCAGGCCCGGTTGAGTTCCTGGGAGGGGGGGGAGTTTAACTGTGGGAGTGTGGGGGGGGGTTACTTCTGTGCATTTTGGGGGGGGAAAAGGGGGGCTACTTTTGTGTGGGGTTGGTTGGGTGGGTTTTTTAGGGTGTGTGAAGTACTTGGGGTTGTGTGTGGGGGGGATATTTTTTGTGTGCAAGTTTTTTGCCTATGGGGAAAGGTATTTTGTGTGTGCGTTTTGGTGGGGGGAAATTTATGTGTGTTTGGGGAGTACTTGTTCGGTTTTGGGGGTTATTTTGTATGTGTGGGGGGGTATTTTGGGGTGGGTTTTTGGTGTGTGGGTTTTTGGGTTTTTGGGGTTGGGGTACTTGCATTTTTTAAAAAAATTTTTGTGTAATAAATTTTGGGCTGCCCCCAGCGGCAGAGGGGTCAAAAGTTGCCCCCTTGTTTTCCTTCCCCTTGCTCCCCCCTTTCTGTGGCCCTGCCCTCTGGAATTTTCAGGGGGCAGGAGAAAAACCCAGGAAAGAAAAACCCTTTCTGGAAAATTGACTTTTTCACATCCAGGAAAGAAAGGGTGACTCCCCCAAATTCCCCAAAGGGGGCCCCCTTTTTTTCCCCTTGGAAACTGAATAAGCCCTATGCGGGAAATTTTTTTTAAAATCTGCGGGGGTTTCCCAAATTTTACTATTTCCCGGATTCAGTGGACTAATGTCAGATAAACCCTTTAGGATCTCTTTTTTTTCCCATATAAAATTTTTAAAAAAGGGCTGGAAACGGGGAGTGTTTATTCGGGAATCCCTTTAATCAATTTTTGCTTGTGTTTTTTCCCCCAAAATTCCAGTAAAATTAGTGGGGGGTAACTGACAGACACCTCACATTAACTATCACTTAAGTTTGGTTTCCGCCCGAGAGATAGTAATGGAGAGGGGTCTGTTTAATACCCCAAAAAACCCGCCAAGGAAAAACCGACAGCTGCAGCCCGAAAATAATTTGAATGGGAAGGTCCAAATTAAACGGTCCCCTTTCCAAATTTTAAAATACCACCGACCACCTAGAAAACTAACCGCACATTAAAAGGGTCCGTTTACCAGCCTTCCCACACCCCTGGTGGCCGGTACTAGGGAAAAAGTGACCCGGGTTTTTGTTCAACCTTTGGGGTGACAAAAACAAATGCTGGCTAAACACCAAGCCTGAGCGGTTTGTAATGGAAAAAGAATATATTAGACACCTCCGTTTTCTAACCCCCTTTAATTAAATGAAAAAAAAAAATAAAAAAATTGCACAAAAAAGCTCCCGGGCATCAGCCTACTTAACCAAAATTTAAATTTAAAAAAAACAATCCAACGGGGGTCTTTTAAAAATAAAAAACCCAAAAGCTTTTTTTGGGGGGGAAAGGGTATGGGTTCAACCGTGTAAAAATGATTGTGGGGGGACAGTCCAAAAGGGAAAAGCACAAACTCCCCCCAAGAGGGTGGTCCCCCTATCCCCCCCCCACCCCCAAAAGAATTTTAAGGTGTGTTTTGACTCCCTTTTCTTCCCCCTTTCCCCCCCAATTTTGTTTTGCATCCTAAGGCCCCCCACAAAAAACAACCCCCCTTTACCTATAACCTCTCCACCTAATACCCAATCCCCCTCAAACCCCCATCTAAAACACCCGGGTAAACCTTTTTATTTTGCACATTTTCACCCCAGGAGTTCCCAAAAATTAAATGCACTGTAGTCACTTAAACAACTGCAAGCCCGTGTACAAATTAAATCTAACCCCTACATGGAGAAAAAATCAGGGCTTTTTTAAACCTGGGTACAAAGGGAAACACCCCCTTTTAATTTTAAATTTCTGTTGGTGGAAATAATGGTTTTTTAGTGGGAATTTATTTTTTTTATTTAGGGGCCCATTTTTAGCGGTTTTTCTCCCAAACTCTCCTGAAACTGAATAGACTAACCAACAGCTAGGAAAAAACCCGGGGGATGCCAAAACCCCCAAATTAGCATTTCTTCCCTACGTTAAAACAGTTTTGGGGGACGGGGGGTTTTCCTTTTGGGAAAGGGTTTTGGCTTGACACAAAAGAGAGGGTGTGGGGCAAGCAAATTTTCGGTCAGCGCAGTAGTGTGCCCAGCTTTAGGTCTCCCTGAAGACCCCTTTCCCAAAAGGTTGGCAATTGGGGAAGGTGGAAAAAACTAAATTTCCTCAAAACCCGGGGGTTCATTTCAGATTTTTGATCGAAAGGGAGGGGAACCCCAAAAAATTTTCCTAAGCCTCATGAAAGGCCGGACCCAAAATAAGCCTTGGAAGAAATCCCCCTTTCCCAGGGCCCCGACCCCGTTTTAACACAGGGCATTAAAGAAAATTCCGAATTCAATTTCAAATCACCCGTGGGGCCATCTTTTGGGAATTTTCCTCCTTCAAAGTCACTCATCCTCTGCTCACCCACTCCCCCCTCTTCAAATTCTTTAGCCCCACTTTATAAAGTTTAAACTTCAACCGATGTGGGCATATGGAACCAAATTTAGTAAAGCAACAAAATCAAGGTAAAAAGGGCCCCCCAAAAACTCTGGGGCCCATCTGGGCTGGGGGAGGGGCCCCACCCCCGTATACAGAATTTTTGTATAGGCTCATCTACCTGAGGAATTTTCCCCGGGACGTCCAGCTTTTCCCTTTCTTCATCCTCAAACCCTTTAAAAAAAAAACAATTTTCCCCCCCAAAGAAAACAAAACCAGTAAAAAAAGCAGGTTTTTCCATTCGGTCATATTTAGGGGGAACTTCAGCTTTCCCCTACCTGATGATTCCGGGGACAAAATTCCCCCCTGGACAGTCCTGGGAAAAACAGAGACGGGGGCAAACTCTCGCTTTGGGTTTCTTCCCACGGGGGGAAACCCCT
>JAODAL010047344.1:0-30023 GCA_025379985.1 Phyllomedusa bahiana
AAGGAATTGCTTTCTGATATAAATTTTCAGATTAATTAATAAATTGAAGGTTCTGTGACTACATCTTCGTAGGAAAACTGGATCTCCATGATTTACTGTATCTTAAACACCCCAGCCCCAAAATCCACTAATAATATTTTTTAAAAGCTCTATTTTCCATAATTGAGCTTGTAATATCATTATATACAATGTGATATTAATCCACCAGATCTGGGTTTGGTCTTGCAGACATGGAATCATCATAATCATGGTCAAAAGAGAGGAGAAACCTTGCTTTGATTCAAAATTTGGAAAAAATTTGGTTTTATCATCGGCAATTTTAAAGCCTAAAAATAGACAAAGGACAACAAAATAAAAAAAGAAATTAAGCATTTTTCACAAAATGACTGGTGAAGTGATTGTTATATCTCATTTTACTTTTATAAACATGTATCTTTTAATTGTCCATCAAGACTTACATTTAGGTTATTGACAAGTACTATTTTGTTAAAATGCTACAGACTTAATGGAGTTTTCTCACCAGGCTGTTTCACTGAGTCACAAGTAGTTCTACACTCACTCTGTCTCCTCAGGCTGTGGGTGGTTCTATAGCAGGGGAAACAAATTAGTTTCTCTGTAAGAATCTGAGTCCTTAAAAGCCCAAGGCAGGGATGTTATTTCATTTTAGCTAAAGGATATTTTTACTGTGAGTAGAAAACAATTTTTTTATTGAAATCTTGTTAAAAATAAACTTTGCTTGGACTACTGTTTTTTCCTTATGATGCAACCCCCCGTTTGTTCATCTAATCCAGTTTTTTAAAAGGCAGGGTCCCCAAGTAACCCAAGAAACGTGTGCACTCGAGCCAAAAATTTTCCCTCTTATTTTTTATACTAAAGAAAAATTTTTAGGAAAATACCTAATACCTGCCCCCCCTTCATGTTGAAAGCTAATATTTATAGTGAGAAAACCCCTCAAAGTGCAAACGAAATTTGTCAGTATATCTGAGCACAGTACACACCTTGCCATGGCGATGTCAACTTTTTTGATTTTGTTATCAGACACTATTTTCCCCCCCATCAAATTTAAGAGATAAGACAAATAATCAATATCCACATCATCATATCCACGTTCTCCTTCTGAAATAAAACCACAGTGTGATGTCAATATTTGAAACTTTAGGTTGCAGACTGCTTAACAATTATTGTAAAACCTTATGTATAACCCTGTAAACCAATCTGTAAAAAAAACTTTGGGCCCAATTTTGGGTCACATTGTAATTTCTCAATCTTAATCTTATACATTGTAGGACTATTTTGATAGGAAATCAATGAAATAGTGAGTACATAGTTTACACAAACATTGGGAGTACAAACTCCGTGTAGACTTTGTTCATGATAAGACCCAAAAAGGCAAACTTTTTAACTCTAAATGGGCTTCTTTTCATTTTCTCATATAAGAGTCTTTAAATTAATATTTCAGGTTGATTTACATATGACGGTACAACATGACATCAAGTTTTAAGTTAATTTTGAAAAAAACAGCACTGAAGACAACATTTGTTAAATTTTCACCAGAAATCTCAGCCACAGTTGTTGGGTCATTATTGTTAAGGTTCTCATAAGATAACCCAGTTTCATCATAATCATTTTCTGGAGCCGTGTTCCACAGATGAACAACAAAATAAGAAAATAGTGGTATTTTATTTTCTAGAAATATAAATGTAGTCATGTAGCAACACATATAATCAATGTCAGACACTAATGGAATTCACAATATGTACAATAAACTGAAAATATCACATGAAAATACATGCTCTTTTAATGAGTCATAAGTAAATTTTTATTCACACTGTTACAAGTATAGATGTTACTTGTATTTGCTTATACTTATTTTATTGGTTTGGGGCCATTTGTTTGGGTTATTTTTTCTACAAATGTTGGAATGTAAAAGTCAATGTGATCATCTGAAAGCCAAACAAACCTACCTGGTGAACCTTCTGCCTTTTCTGTGAGGTCTACATCATCATAAGAAGGAATGTTGTCACTCCTATCTCCTATTATTGAGAAATTTATTTTGTCAATAAGACATGCATTACATTTTAAAGGGAATGTGTCATCAAAAAATGAGACATTGTTTAAGTCCCGTTTTGATGTTAAACGCATTTTTTAGGAATTTTTTGGGGTTTTTAAAATTTTCATATCACTTTCAATATTGTTTAATAACTCTTAAGTCTTGCAGTTTTCACTTTGGCCACTAGGCCTTGTTTGCACTGCTTTAACAGCAGTCAGATAGATGCTATACAGTAGCTTCATGCACATAGGAGACTTAAGACTGACTCAGTCCCATTCACTTCTATAGGAGAGTTTTCTAGTCATGCTCTGTGACCTGGAAAGAAGTCAGTGTGCAGGGAGGTGAAAGGGTGAACTATGACTATCTCATCTTGTGACTGGTGGATCATGTGTTATCTATTCACACTGGTGACTCCTTTCAGTTTTATCCTCTTCGTGCTGATAATGAGCAGAATCTTTCTCTACAGAACATGAAGTGTCAGACCATTTTTAGGCTTAGTGGCCACAGTGTAAACTGCAGGACTTAAGAATTACTAAAAAAAATTGAAAGTGATTTGGAAAATTAAAAAAAAATATATAACCAAAAATTCTTTAAAAATGTGTTTAACATAAAAATGTGAGTTATACAATAAATCATTTTTGATGACAACTTCCCTTTAGGCTATGTTCAAACGGCTTAAAATGGGCCGTATTTAGATCCGTAATTACGCGCCGTAGTGCGCAAATTACGGCTGGAATACGTCCCAGTCATTACGGTAATCCACAGTTTCATAGAGACTATGGATTACGTCTTTCTCCCCGCTCGGCGAATCGCCGCGGGGGGAAGATAAGTGACAGGTCAATTTCTTAGCGGCTATACGCGCTGCTTTGTAATGATTGTCTATGGGCCGCGAGGTGCCAGCCCCCCCGCCCCCGACACCACGGCGTAAAATTGCGGGGAGGTAATTACGTTCCGCAAATAATCCGTGTGGACCTTAGCCTTTAAAAGGGGGGTTATCATTTCATTAAATGGTCTTCAGAATAGGGGACAGTGAACAACAACAACTTTGCAATTGGATGTCATTAGCAAAGCTGCCTTGTTCTCACAGTGTCCTTATCTTGTGTTTTTATTTACACTGATATCCAGTGTAGGTCTAATCCCTCCTTTAATCCTCCCCTTGCAATTCACTAGCCGAGAGCCAAATTTACATTCTGTACAGCCCTGGGTCGATTCAAGAGCTGTTTTTGTCTGACTCAGAGTTAGGGCCGTAGCATTTTCTGTTTCCACCCCTAGCAAAACGACTGCAGCAGATTGTACAATGAGGAAAACATGACAGTTTTGACCCTGTGCCTAACTCTCCTGCATACACGCAGATCTGCACCGTTCTTAGAAAGCTGTTAATACATCTCCAGCTTGTGAGAGATCAGTGCTCAGATTAGATTGAATGCAAACCTGTGGTATGTATACAGCTTATAAATAAGACTGATTTGTGAGAGACACGGGGATTTTGGAATCAGAGGGGGGGGGGGGAGTCTCAGGCCCCGCAGTGAAGGGGGGATGATGTCACCAGCTGGAGGGGAAGAAACGCCCCTGCATTCACAGACTGGGGGAAGCTAAGAGAAGTGTTTACTCAGCCCAAAATAAGGGAAACGATAAAATCCCCTTTAATATTTATAAAAAAAAAAAAACTTTTGGAAAAATTTTTTATGTAAAATTTTGATCCCTTCCCTTTTTGGGTTTTTTCAAACAAAGTTTTTTTTGATCCGTTTTACGGATCCGCAAAACGGGGTTTTAAAATTGTCAGTGTGATTTAAAATTGAGTTCAAAAGGCAAAAAGTGCATTGCTTTTCACGGGAGATTTTAACGATGTGCCCTTTGGGGGGGCTTCTGCCTGCGCTTTTTGGGTAGCTTTTTAAAAATTGACATGTCAAATTCCCCTTTTTGCGGTTTTTGCAAGTGAAAGGCCCAAAAGAAAGATTTAAAGGGGGTGCGCTTTTTGGAATGTCAAAAAAAGCTCAAAACTTCCCGGGGAAGTTAGCAGCTGTGCTTTGCATCCTGAAACCGGGGGGTTTTCAAAAAGTGCGTGAGCGGGGAGAGGGGGTTTAGAGGTGAGCGGCTTAAGGGGGATCGGCGGTGTGGGGCGGGTTTCCGGGGTGGTGAAGTTGGATCGCCCGGGGCCGGGATCGCGGGGGCGGAGCATTTTGTGGGGGCGGTGAGCGGGGGCCCGGACAGGGGAAAGAATTTGGGGGTCGGAAACAGGAAAAATCATTGAAAAGGGGGTGCGGGCAGGAAATAGTTTAATGGAGGGGGCGGGGGAGGACAATCAATTGAATGGAAAGGGGCGGGCAGGTCAACATTGATTTGGGGGGGGGCAGGACAAACATTGAATGGAGGAAACGGGCCCGGGGCGTGATTGAAAGGAGGTGGGGCAGGAAGTGATTGAATGGGGTGCGGGGGGAAAGTGATTTAATGGAGGGCGGGCAGGCAATATTGAAAGGGGTTTGGGGGGAGGACAAACCCTTGAAAATTTGGGGGGTGGGGGCAGACCAGTGATTTAATGGGGGGTGCGGGGGAGGACAAACATTAAAAGGAGGTGGCGGGCAGGGGCAAAACCCTTGAATGGGGTGCGGGCAGGGCAATCATTGAATTTGGGGTGGCGGGCAGGGGCAGTGTTGAAGGGGGGGTGCGGCCAGGTTTGTGATTGAATGGAGGGGGTGGGCCCGGAAAGTGGGGTTGAATGGGAAGGGGTTGCGGGGCTTAGGACAAATGAAGAAAGGAGGTGCGGGGGGGGACAATTTATTGAAAGGGGGGCGGGCAGGACAATCAGGAATGGGGTGCGGGCCGGACAAAAATGGAATGGAGGGGCGGGCAGGGGGCAATCTTAATTGGAGGTGGGGCAGGCAATTAAAAGAATGGGGGGGTTTCGGGCAGAAAGTGATTGAATGGGGGTGGGGCAGGACAGTGATTGGTTGGGGGTGCGGGGAACAATCATTGAATGGAGGGGCGGGGGGGACAGGGGATTGAATGGAGGGTTTGGGGGCTGGGGCCCTTAAAAAGGGGGTTTTGGGAAATTTGGGAAGGGTGCGGGGCAGGACAGTGATTGAATGGAAAGGGGCCCGGGGGGACAGTGTTGAAGGGGGGTGCGGGAAGGGAAAATCATTGAATGGGAGGTTTCGGGCGGGGCCCAAAATTTGAATTTGGGGGGGGCAGGTCAGTGATTGAATTGGGGGGGTGGGGTGGGAGGAAAACAGTATTGAATGGAGGTGCGGGGGGGGGACAGTGATTGAATTTGGGGGTCGGGCAGGTCAATATTGAATGGAGGTGGGGGCAGGGGCCCTATTGAAAGGAGGGGGCGGGCAGGACCCAAAAATTTAAGGAGGGGGGCAGGGCAGGGCAATATTGGGAAAGGAGGGGAGGGGGAGGGACAATTTATTGAATGGACCAGGCTTAAAAATTGCGGGCAGGGGCAGTGAAATTTAAAGGAGGTGCGGGCAGGAAAGTGATTTAAATGGAGGTTTAGGGCAGGACAGTGATTGAATGGAGGTGCGGGCAGGACAATTTATTTGGGGGGGGAAATGGAGGGAAGGTGGGGGGGCCCGGACTTTTAAATTTAATGGAGGTCGGGCCCGGAAAATTCATTTAAATAGTGGAGGGGGAAAAATTTTTTGGATTGGGTGTTTTCCCAGGGCGGATTAAAGGGGCGGGGGGCTTTTGAGATCCGGTTTAAAGGAGGTGGAAAGGGGAGGGGCAATCATTGAAAGGGGGTCCGGACTTTTAGGAGGGCCGGGACGTGATTTAATGGAGGGGAGGGCAGGACCAGAATGGGGGTTTAGGGGAGGGTGATTGGGGAAGGGGTTAGGGGGGGAACCCCGTGGTTGAAAGGGGGGTTTTGGGGAGGGGCGTGTTTTAATGGAAGGGGGGGAAACCAGGTTTTGGGGGCGGGCGGACGTGATTTGAATGGAGGTGCGGGCGGGCAATAATTTAATGGAGGTTTCGGGCAGGGGCAGTGATTGAATGGAGGTGTGGGGAACAGTGATTGAAGGGGGGTGCGGGCGGAAAAATTTATTGAAAGGGGTGCCCGGGTTTTGGGCAATCCTTCATCCTGTTTGAAAAAGCTCCGGAAAAGGGATCCGTTAAAAAGCAAAATGAAAAAAACATTCAAAACGGGGTCCCCAAAAAAAGGTTTTTAACGGCTTGGTTTTGCGATTTCCCCTTTACGGTGCGTTTTTCAAAATGTCAAAAACGGATCTTAAAAAAAGGTCAAAAAAGACGTGTGAAAAGACCTATGAGTTTACAGGGGTTTTTTTTTGTCACACCAAACTGGATTGTAAGGCTACAAATTTGCCCTTTAATAGTTTACAGGGGCCGAATGACTTCATTACCTGTGGTCCAAAAATGATTTTTTCGAAGGGCAATCCTGAATTTCATAACAGTCTTTAACTGAAGACAAATTGCTGGAGGAGTGGAGATTTTGGTGGGAGCTTCGGCAGATTTCCCAAAAAGAAAACAAAGGAAAGGTTCATTAACCCTTCCCCGGGTTTAAAGATTTACTATATACAGAAATACTCGATTTTTCCCGTGTGAAAAAATTTTTAAAAATGCTGTCTGGAAGTTTTTGGGCCTTTTTTGGGGGTTTAAAATCTCATTTTTATTGCTGGTTTAAATGAGAATCCCCGGTTTTTTCAGGTGGATCTCAAAAAATGCAAACTAAATAAACAGTCCTTTAGTTTTCGTGGAAAAAATAGTAATTAAAACCCAAAGTACGCAAAAAAAGCTTCAAAACAATTGTAAAAAAAATAAAGACAAAATAAAAGTTTTATATATATTTCAACCACAACTTTTATTGTACCCCCTTTGGGGACCAAAAGGTGTTTAAAAATGCAAAAAACCATTTTAATGGGAAAAAGGGGGTCACTTTTATTAAACTTTGAAATCAAAAGCAAAAAAATTTTGGTCTTTTAAGCTATTTACTATTTTGATTTGGGTTGGGGACCCCTTTTATGTTTTAAATTTTTTTAAATGTTCAGCAAAAGTGAAACACTTCAATGATTAGAAGACTTACTTGTTATATTTTCTCCATCACTTATGAGATCAACATCATCATATGAAGGTATCCTGCCCTTTTTCGCCCCTGAAATTTTCGGTTCAACACAAAGAAAAATTTTCATAAATAAAAATTTGACAAATCTTCCTTTCAGTTTAGGTTTAGTGTAATATATTAGTTTTTAAAATAATTGAAAACAAAATTTCTTTGCAAATTTTTTAAATTTACTAAGTGTATTTTACCGGGATGGGCGTTAAACTTTTTTAATAGTGTTTTTTCTTCATCACTTGGTTTTAGCTTTAAACCCGCAGGCCCAAAAGGGAAAAAAAAGATTATTAACCAAAAACATTGGGTGTTTGGATTTTGTTCCCTTCAGAAAAGAGAAAAGCTTCCCCCTTTTTTTCATCCCCTCTTTTTTCTCTAAACAACAAATGGCCAAACAGTGGTGGTCTTTTGGTTTGGAATTTTTTTGGCCAGGATTCACTACAGGGAAATGGATGAAAACAAGGCCAAAAGAGTGATGCATGTACCTGTTCGGTCCCGTGGGATTTATGTAGTTTCAGTAACCCAAAGGGTAAATTGCGGACAACACCCAACTCCAAATTGGCCAAAAAAGGGGAAAAAATGCTGTTTTCCCTTTTTTAAAAGCTTTGGGTTTTAAAAAAAAAAATTTCACGAAAGGTTAAAATAATTTCCTCAAGGGCCCGTTCCCTAGGGGCGGGCGGGGCGAGGGGAAAGGGTTTGGCCCGGGGGGGGCCCAAAGGGTACGCTCAACCCCCGGGGGGGAAACCGCCCAAACTTTCCCCTCGCCCCCCCCCCCGGAGGGGTTTGCCCCCTTGGGCTCTGCGCGGCTGTTTTTACAAACAGTCGCGCGAGCCTGCAGTGAGGAAGGAGAAGGGACAGTCGTTCCCGTTTCCCGACTCCTCCCTGGATTTTGGGGGGTGCAGGGGGGCGGGTTTGTTTTCCTCGGTGGGAGTCTGCCCAGCCCGTAAGAAACCCTGGGATCTTTCGTTTATTGGGTAAGCCGCATTTTTTGACGTTTACCCCCGCTTTCAAAGGTTTTAAACGGGCCCCATTTGATTTAAACCGCTCTGGGTCCCGGGGGCGCGGGGACCCCGGTGAGTACTTTTTTGGGTTTTTTTATTTTTTGTTACCCGGGGGGCCCTGGTACAGGGGGGGGATTACTGGGTACAGGGGGGGATCACTGGAAAAAAGGGGGGCATTACTGGCTACAGGGGGGGATCTTGGTACAAGGGGGCATCACTGGCACAAGGGGGGGCATCTACTGGCTACAGGGGGCATCATGGCTACAAGGGGGGCTCATGGCTACAAGGGGGGGCCACTGAATACAGGGGCATCGCTGGATACAGGGGGGGGCACAGGGGTACAGGGGGGCATCCTGGCTCAAGGGGGGACACTGGTACACGGGGGGGACCATGGTACAGGGGGGGATCACTGGCTACGGGGGGGACACGGTACAGGGGGGGATCACTGGCTACAAAGGGGGGATCACTGGGTACAGGGGCATCATGGATACAGGGGGCATCATGGATAAAGGGGGGGATCATGGGTACAGGGGCATCATTTGGTACAGGGGGCTCACGGATACGGGCCACTGGGTACAAGGGGGGCAAACACTGGTACAAGGGGGGGATCCTGGCTCCTGGGGGCACAAATGGCTACATGGGGGGCATCATGGGTAAATGGGGGATACTGGCTACGGGGGGGAAAAAGGCTACAGGGGCAAAAACTGGCTACGGGGGCAAAAAGGTACAGGGGGAAAACTGGTTCAGGGGCAACACTGGTAAAAAAGGGGGATAAGGCTACAGGGGGGGATCATGGTTAAAGGGGACTCACTGGCTACAAGGGGGGGATCATGGCTACAAAGGGGGCCATGGCACAAAAGGGGGGATCACTGGTAAGGGGATCCTGGTACAAGGGGGGCATCATGGCTAAAAGGGGGGGTCATGGCTAAAGGGGGGCATCACTGGGGGGGGGGTGGCATCACTGGTACAGGGGGGGGGCATCCTGGCTACAGGGGGGGCAATCACTGGCTACAGGGGGCGAAACACTGGCTACAGGGGGGGAACACTGGCTACAGGGGCATCAGGGTACAGAGGGGCATGTACTGGCTACAGGGGGGGGTTTTCTGGCTAAGGGGCATGTATTGGGTACAGGGGGATGTACGGTTACAGAAAGGGCATGTATTGGCTACGGGGGCTGTCTGGCAAGGGGGGCATTTTACTGGGCCCCAGAGGGGGATCACTGGTCACGGGGGCCTATGGGCACAGAGGGGCATCTCTGGTAGAGGGGGGAAATTTCAGCTACGGGGGCATCACTGGATACGGGGGGGTCACTGGCACAGGGGGGGTCAAATGGCTACGGAGCGCTGTATGCGGTAATATTGGGTTGTAGTAAATGGTTTATACTCATAATGGCAGTTTGCATTATTCTTTACTTTGGTGGTGATAGTGGGGGCATGGGGCGGTTTTTTTTTTCGTTCCCTATGGGTGGTGATATGTGGTCATGGTTGGTGGGGTTTTTTCGGTCACTGTGTGTTTGGGGATATGTGGTCTTAGTTGTCTTGGGGTTTGGTTTTGTGAGCGGGTGTTATTTAGTAATTTATGTCATTATTTGTAGTTTTAAGTACACATTGTGGTAAAGCTTTTTGTATATTTTGGCTTTGGTTTATGGTGATGCACTGTGGCGCAATATGTTACGGGTGGGGGGAGGGGGCGAAATTTCTTCACCTCGCCCTGAGTGAAATTTAGCCTAGGAACTGCCCTGTTTCTTATCAGCAGCATAGGGGCCTATTTATGTTTCTTACTGACAAACTATAATCCTTAAGAGCTCTGCAGACATGTGCCCTGTTGTTGAAACCTATCCATGGTCAATGTCCCCCTAAGAAGCTAAGCTTTGATTAGCAGAGCAGAAATGTCAGTCACTGCTGTAGAACCACCCACAGCCTGAACAGAAAGGGGGAGGCTGAAGCTGGTTGTGAAGAGCATGCCCTGTAAAGCAGCATGTTGAAATCACCCCTTTAAGTACTTTATATTGACTTTTTTATGGGAGACAAAAAATAAGCCAGTCTTTAATACAATTCCTGCAAAACATCTGGTTTGGACAAGTATTTTTTTTAAAATGTACATTTTCATGAAGAGAAAATTAACCCATTCCTGCACAGTGCCGTAATAACTCCTGTTTTAAATTATTGCTTCAAGTCCAGTTCATCAAAGCCTTGGTAATTATTCTAATAATTAAAACATAACATAAAATTATTTTCATCTTCTTATTTATTTGGCTAATTTATTAAATAATTAATCGACTTGTCTCACGTGAAGCTTTAACTTTAAAATATCCGTATTTGATAACCCAATGTTTATTTCTGCTTTCCTATAAAGCTATTAGTTTAAGGCAAGCTTTACATATGCATAATGCAGACTCATTTCTGAGCTTATAATACAGCTGCAAATCCTGGCCAGACCACAGGTTTAATAACCTGAACTGACAGTGTCAAGGGTCCATATGGCATTGTCATTTAGGCTCACGGCTCCAATGAGAAAACTCACAATTCTTAGCACTGTTAATTCTGAAACTTTTGGTATGAAGTGTAAAGCTCCCTGTTAAAACAATACTTGATTTACTTGATATCTATTACCTTGGTCAAGCATCTCATCAGCTCGGTCTTCAGATGTATAGTATTCCACTTTCTCTTCAATATCAGTGAGGTAACCAACTATAGAAAACAATACACAAGCTCTTCATGTATAAGAGATTTGACTTGAATGGAAGAATTCCTGGTTACATATTTATTACTAAGACAGCTACAACTTAACATTTTTTGCAAATCTTTAAGAATCATTAGTACCAGCAAATAAGTAACATTTTTTCACTATTTTTAGATTTAAATTTTATAATAAAGCAATAATGTAGCCCGAGGATTGGTTAGTAATTTGAATACATGGAAATAATTTATTTGAAAGGGTCAGATCTAATAGACATAATTACTGTAATACTAAACAAAGCAGAAACATAAGTAACCCCTAAATACTAATAAAAACCATAAGCTTGACTTATGGTAAGGGTTATGGTTAAAGTAAATGTAAGAGAAAAAATGTGGGATGTCCTGAACCCAATGATAGCACCCCTGGAAAAGATTGCAAGTAATTTGACCATAAGGACATCTTAAACTAAGGTGATCCTGTGATTAACATTTCTGGTGTTTTCAAACGTGTGATCAGTCAGTCTGCCTATTTAAAGGGTGAAAAGTAATTACTGTGCTGTTTGGTATCATGGTGTGTACCAGACTGAACATGGTCTAAAGGAGGCTAAGGAGAGAAGAGAGCTGTCTCTGGAGATTAGAAAGAAGATAATAGACAAAGATTTTACAGGTAAAGGCTATTTGAACATCTCCAAACAGCTTGATATTCCTGTTGCTACTGTTCTACATATATTTTTTTTAGATTGAAGATATAGATAATACAAATAGTAACCAAAAATCCCACAACAGTTTACAAAGAGATTAGAGGTGAACTAATATCAGTATCAGCTCTTACTATCCTTCTCTGTCTTTACCAAAGTAGGCTTAATAGAAGATAACAAATGAGAAAACCACTGTTGAAAGCAAATAGAAAAAAGACTGAAACTGGATTTTTTCAAAATGCATATTGTCAAGACACAAAGCTTGTGGGAAAATGTCCTTTAAACATATGAGAAAACACTGGAGCTTTTAGGCAAGTCACATCACCTTTATGTTCGGAGATGCAAAATGAAGCATGCATGGATATGAAAATTGTAAATACTGCATGAAGGAGGCTTGGTTATGTTTTGGGGCCACCTTGCTGCATCTGGCACAGCGAGTCTAGGGAACAATGAAGTCTTGAAAGTATTAAGCCATTCTGAAGTGAAATGTGTTGCCCAGTTTCAGAAACCTTAGTCTCAGTCATAGGTCCTCCAAAAGGATAATGACCCAAAACACACAGCTAAAAACATCAAGGAATGGCTACAAGAAAAGTACTGGACAATTCTGAAGTGTCCTTCTATGAATCCTGATCTAAATCCTATTGAGCATCTGTGACAGGAGCTGAAACCTCCAGGATCTGGAGAAGCTCATGAGGAATGGGCCCAATACCTATTGACAGGTGTAGGAGTCTTAATGCACGTTGCAGAACATTTATAAAAGATTGTGCAACAAAATATTAAGTTGAAGGTTTCATAATTTTTGTCATTAACATATTTTTCAGTTGAACCACAACTTAAAAGCAGTATCTTCGTTCATTTTCAGCTAAGTTTAAATATATTGTTACCTTTGCCAGTTTCAAGTTTTTTTTTCAGTGACCATTGTGGGTTTTTCTTTCTTTATTGGAAGGAGGGCACCAATTTTGTCCACATATTTGTATTAAATATTTATAATTAGAAACAGAAATGTTGTTCTAAAATTGAATTGATTTGAGTTAGTTGCTGCAATTTACTAACCTGATTTCTGAGACAAAGCCTCATTTTTTCTCTGTCATCCTAAAATCAACCTCTTCATACACCGGGTCATGGAAAGAAACTGAAGAGAGGTTTCTGAGGGCTGAGCAAAGAATTTAGCTTAATGTGAAGAAATCACATGACACTAGATTCACAGAGCCCCATGCAGTGGGACACACATCCAGACACAATAAACACCATTGTTTTGCATGACTATTTAGAGGAGAAATGTTTATAGGACATGTAAGCTATTATAATGAGGTGATCTATGATTTAATAACTACTGCAGGTCACATTTTATGCTGGGATTTTTTTTTAGACATGAATATAATCATTATTGCTCACCTTTTTTATACCACTTTGATTGTCTTATCAAGTATACAATTATAATGACTGAAATACCAAGAAGAAGAACGGAAATTGTAAAGATGATAAGAAATACATTTGAGATAGTAGAACTAGTTTGTGGTGGTGCACGCTGGGCTATAAGAAAATAGAAATAAAATTAAGAGTTAAATAATATTCATCATGTTCAGTTCAAGAACATGCAATGATAAATAGAGGTCACTGAAACAGTATATGGAAGAAAATGTTTTCTAATCCAATCATCACCTTCATGACATATTATCCCTATAAGCATGTCACTGATTTTGGTTTTAGGACTGGAAAACCTGTTTGTCCATCAGCATTTTTTGCAATCAAAAGGAATAGCCTAATTTTAAGGAAGGATAAACATGTACAAAGCAAAGTCAAATAACCAAGAGGAATCACAGAAAGCAGAATAAAAAGCAAGAGAAAGTCATGCAATTGTCAGTCAAAATCAAGACAGAGCTGTAAGGGTTTATTCAGGAAAGAATTCAGTCCAAGGTCCAATCCAAAATTAAGTAGCACTGTTCATTTATGAGTGTAAATTAGACAGGAGTTGGGTCAAAATATAAAGACAACAATTGACAAATAAACTAGATAATATGGAAGTTACACTAACTGGTAAGGAAGAGAGGTCAGTCACTTATTGGCTACACAAACCACCATCTGACTGGTCTTTACTGATCAATACATAGCCTCATGATTTCCTAGTCAGCTGGACATGACAACCGTTTGATCAGCGAAGCCCTGTAATTGGCAAATGGCTGTGCAGCATGTAGACATGCCACCCAACCCCTTAAGCTATGGGACCTGCACAATGGCGTCTTAAAGTAGAAACATGGAAAGGTAGATATGTTAAAATCTAATTAGAAATACATTAGACATAGATTACTGAAGATTTTGTTTACATTTTTGCCACAATTTTTGCTAGTTTTTCATAAGTAAATAAAAAATATTACAGTTTTACAAAAAGTGGCAAAAACATTAGTTTGAACTTTTATTGTGCAGATAGCTGGTTTTGCTGAATACTAGAAGCTCTCCATAAACTCTCATCACTGCCCGGGATGTTCAAGATAATCTGGAGGATTGTCATGTTATCCTTATATCTTACCTGTTGTTGTGGTCAAAATAGTAGGGGTAAAATTGTCCTCAAGACCTATGAATGACAAAATCAAAAACTAATGTTGAAAATCCCATCTGTATATCTCATTCAGCAGCTTCCAATGTATGTTAATTAAACCACATAATTTATTTGAAAACCGATCTTAATTTCAGTAAAATTGAGGTAAAATGTTGAATAAATGTGCAGTGTATCATTTTCATTTTGTTGCATGTGCTGTACCACACATCTGAACACAGATTTTCTCGATTTTCTGCATCCAAGAATTTGAATTTTTTTTTTTGCACTTTCTACAAACACTAAATAGAGTGAGATCTAAGAAACTTGAAGGCCAAGTCAACACCTTAAATGCTTTGTGTTATCCATTAGGAATTTATGTTGCTATAAATGGGATGCACTTGGTATACATGTGTAGGTAAGTGGTATGTGCCAGAGGAACATCCACACTAATGCTAGGGCCAATTGTTTGCCAACAGAACATGGCCAACAGTATTACATTGTCTTGTATTTACAGGTTTACATTCTTCCTATTCTACATTCTAGGTCCATCTATTATATAAGTAATACATCTAGCCATTCTCATCTTGAAAAAGAAAATTATTGATCAGCTTAGATTCCTTTCTTCTGTTGTTGCATGGTCAAGCTCTCAGGCCCAAGTGCCTATGGTGGGTGCTTTCAGCAGTAGACAGAGGTCATCATAGACACAGTAAGTGGTCTGCAGCTCTGCTGCCCCATAAGCATCATGTTTGACACCTTTCAGGAACAGCTAGAATGAACTTTTTCATTAATTTGTGCTGCAGTATATCTGCTTTTGAAATGGACTATATGGAATAGCCTTTGCTTCCCATATGAATCATTAAGCCTTTGATTCTCACAACTTTGTCACCAGTTCTCCAATTGTTTTTTTCTTGGATGAATTTTGATAAAACCACCACATTCCGGGAACAGCCCATGAGACCTGACATGTTAGAGATGCTCTGGTGTTGTCTAGCCTTTATAAAATACACATAAGTTTCTACTTTTACAACCTTAATTATTTAATGCCAATATAATCAATTATCCCACCAGAGTCTCTCAGGTAGATTTGTGTTAATTACATTATTCACTTAGCTGTTACTGCTTTTGCAATTTTTGTATATTGCTCTAAGTTTGTATAGATCCATGGAGCATTGAGCAACCCAGCTCCATGATGGATACATCTATGCATTATCTACCATTAAGAAGTAAAACCATTTGTCACTCTCTGTTAACTAATTTTTCTTATGCTAATTATAGCAAAATGTTATCTCATAAGCTACAAAAACTTATGGATTTATATAATAAACATAGTAAAGAGAGGTTAGACAAATAAGGTTAATTATGCCACAGCTATTTTAAAAGTGCCCATACCAAGACATCTGACTCCAGCATCTTCCTTGTGGTGACAATCACTTTTATTCCAGCGCTTAGACCAGCAATCCTGTAGAGCTCGCTCATGTCCTGTACATTGCACCTCACTCAGCCATATGGGACCTGTTCCTTTTCCAAACTCGGCATCTGTAGTGGCGCTCATGGCTGAGCCACATCCTATCTGTCTACAGACGACTTCTGCATCCTTCATATCCCAACCATCATCACAGACTGTTCCCCATTCTCCATGGAAAAACACCTCCACTCTGCCTGAGCAGTTTCCTCCAGTGAGACGGATCCTGTCATTATCTAATATCACAAAGGACGAAAGTAAAAGAAGTCTAATAATTATTGTAATAATTATAGATGTAGCTTGATATGTATGGAAACTGTCTAGGTCTAGGACCAATCAGAGCTTGCCTTTTATTTTTTCAGAGCACTGAAATAAAAGGGGAGCTCTGATTGGTTGCTATGGGCAACAAAGAAAGTCTTAGACCAAGACAGTTTTAATACGCGAGGCCCATAATTCACATACATTTCCACTTTCACCACCTTAATCATTTACTCCCAATATAAGCATCTATCTCACCAGGTAGTGTAATGGCTGGAGTAGTGTATCCGCTGTACCGCTGCAGGTGATGGTATAAGCTACACCAGGGAGTGAAGTCTAAGGGGCCGCTGGTTTACACCAGAGCCCACCACAAAGCTGGTTGGACTTGCTGCGGCAAGCGAACCCCCAGGTCGCTACCCCTGGCGTGACTTGCCTGCAGTGGCGGCTGAGATGAGGCGAGGTATAGAATCATCAGGCTGGCTTGTGGTCGGGGACAGGCAAGAAAGTCAGGTCAGGCGGCAAAGGTTCGTGGTCAGGAAATGTAGCAAAGGAACTGAAACATGGTAGACCAATAACACAACCTGGAATGCTTTTCACTAAGGCTTAGAACACTGTAGATCTGGCAGGGAAGTGAGGGAGGAGTACAGAATATATAGGGTCAGTGCCCGGCAATTAGCTAATTACCGACGTACTGACTCTTTAGATCTCAGAGAGCTGGCGCGCACACACCCTGGGAAGCAGGGGCGCGAGCCCCAGCCAGCAGAGGAGCATGGACGAGCAAGAGCGCAGCTCGGCGAGTACCTGCTGGCATAATGAGCGTGTCCGTAGCCCGAAATGCAGACCATGGCTCCACCTGTCCCTGGCAGTGTGCGGGGAGAGGGGACATGGGTGCTCCCGCAGCCTGCGGGTCGGACTGTGACGCTGCCCATATCAGGTAGATTTGCCCTTGTTTTAGTTACATTGGCTCATCAGCTGTTTCTACTTTTAATTTTTTTTTTTATATTTCTAGAATGTTTTTAGTAAATTGAATCACCACATCTTAATCTAGTCAGTTGCATCTATATTTTACCATGTAACATCTAACATACTGTTTGAAAGAAAATAGTTCAGCTTCACCCTAATACATTATTGTCTACAGTAAGTAAGTCTAATTCTATGGCTTCATGGCCAAGGTATCTTGTCCAGGCATCATATATGGAAGCTTAGGCAGATTGCATCTACCAAATATCTTAGTCATTTAGATCTTTTGGAGCTACAAATACAGGTCTATGACACATGAATTTCTGTAGACTGTGCCCTACACAGCTGCATGCATGTCACAAACATTATGGATGTAAATTAAAAAAAAAAACAATTCTGTTTTGTATGAAGTATGTATGAGTTATTTACAGTGGAGGAACTCTATATATTAGCACCATTATTTTATCATAGTTTTTTTTTTTTTTTTCAGTTTGGTCAACCAAAGGCCAATTTGTGGAACTAGTAAAAATGAACTAGAATTTTGGTAACTTATTTTATGACATTTTATGCTTTTATGCTCTATTTAATTAAAAATAATCTTGGTGAGATTAGCATAGTGCTCTGGGTTACAGAAAAAAATAAGTTTTGTTTATGTTTGATATACAGTAATACATCTATACTGATATGTTATGGGGTTTGTTCAATCCTATAAAAGTAAGTTTAAATGGTGCCAGGTTGGTAAGAAAACATAAAAAAGTTATACTCCCCTCCCTGTCCTCCATTGCTGCTGCTTAGACGCCTCTTGATCTGCACCTCTGTATTTCTGGGTTTTCACCCTGAAACACAGAAGATACTCACATTCCATTTATTCATAATAAAGTGCAAGCATCTCTGTATATTGGAATGAGATCCTAGAAGTGCAGAGGAGCAGATTCCGAGATGCTTCAGAGTGGCAGCGATGAATGACAGGAAGGTGAGTATAATTGTTTTCTAATTTCCCCCACCTGGTCCCCACTTAAATATAATATTATGGGTTTGGACAACCCCTTTAAGACTTAGCAGTAAAATTAATTAAAACAGAACATAGAAAATAATCTGCAGTGATTATACTCAGGTTTTATACATTTTTAAAATATTAGTACCAACCTGTACAAGGCTGGGATGCTGGACAGCTCTGGACTGGTCTTCTGTTTTCAATGCCTTTATAGCCTAACCAAGAAAAATAGGTGCTGTCAGTAGAAGGAGTTGTAGAGTTGCAGCCTTTAAATATCCTGATTTAATTAGAAATGGAGGGGTGGTGGTGAAAAAAACATTATCTTTTCTATTGCTTTTGGAATTTGCTTTAACAGTGTTCACTGGGCGGTATATAGTTGACATGTAAACTTCATTTTGTAGGGCAGAAATAATACATTTAGATTATTTTTAGTTTTACTTCTTTTGCATAATAATACTCTTTAAAAAAACATTTTTGTGTATCATATCCTGAGAGCCACAGCTTTTCTAATCATTAATTCAGCATCATGAATCCCTTTCATTGAAGGATGAAAAGTAGTTTTGGAGTGCAAAAAACTTACAGATATAGCAACATGTTACTTGATGATAATATTACAGTTGTTCTAAGATCACAACAAATGCCATTAAAGAGTATTGGAAAAGTTGTGATTTTGTGCTTACATGGTATGTTATGTGTCAAATTTATCTTTGCTTCATGTGTATTGTTAAACTTTTATTCTTTGTCATAGATGGAAAGATGATCAAAAATGCTTGGTGGTGCACAGTTTTTTGGTTTGCATGAAAGAATCTCAGGGATCACTGCAAACACTTTGTCCAAACGCTCACTGTAAATTGAATTTTTGAGTTTAATTTTTTGGGAGAACAAATAGAGCTGAAGGAACCCAAGCATGTTCTGTAAAATAACTAATGGAGTTTAGTCTAGAGCTCATGGCTGTCAAGACTTTGACTATTTTGAAAAACATGGTGCAAAGCAGACTGACCAATGGGCCCAAAGATCTGTCAGGGGTGGTCATTCTAGAGTGAACTTGCCTGGGAGAATGTTAATGCATACCCATAGACTATGCAACACAAAGTATTGCCTGTAGAGCCTATTTGCTGAGGAAACACCATTGGAGATCTTTTGGCATTTTCGATTTGCATAGGCCCTATTAAATGCTGTGAAAAAAAAATAAAATAAGAATTTGTTTTCAGGAATAGCCTTGTCCCTGCTGGATATAAACTGTTTGAGAAGATTTTGTGAGTTGACAGGAAAAGCCTTACTGTAGACTAGCAGAGAATGTTTGCCCATAACTGCTGCAGTACTACCCTCAGCGTTCTCCTATTTTATTATGAACAAGTTTTGACTTTTCCTAAAAAGCGGTTCAATACTGTATGCTTTTCCTTCTCCTTCTTTTTATTATGTTCCTGTCTTTCAGAAATATTTTGGGCCTGTGATTCCCTTTCAGATCTTCTTAATTTTCCCAACCCATATTGTTAGTTTATAGCATTTTCTAGGGATATGTGAATCTTTATAAAGAGGATTTTGTAATATATAGTGTGGGTTTCTTATTTGTACTTAAATACAAACAGAATACAATAATATCCCAAATAGTGCCAACCACATTTTGTTTTTCTCTGGTTTACCAGTTAATTTGTTTTAAGGTTCCTTGGTATAGGGACATACCTGCCATTGTTTGTTACTCATTTACCTGATTTTAACCATCAGGTTATAGATATAGTCCAGAAGGACACAATGAGCTGGTTATATATACTGCAACTGTAACTTGTTAGCAAAAATAAAAAAATGTGCTACATAATAATAAAATAAAATTGCAATGGAAGTCCAGCCCAGGGATTCAGACATAGATGGACAGGATAGACACCTATATGTGCGACTAAAGACACAGTTATCTTTGTCATGGAGGATAACTAGTAAAATGTAACATTTCACTCTTAGTGGAGAGGAAATAGATGTGGTAGACAGCTTCATTTTACTTGGATCAATAATTAGCACCAAAAGGACAAACAGCCAGGAGATACAACAAACAATTACTCTTGGGAGAACAGCTATGAAGAACATAGGCGCAGTCTTTAAAGGGCTTTTACCACAAAATAAAATTGATGTGGGAAGCTTACAAATTAAATGATCATCATTTTCACCATTTATCATAAAAATTCTGTACCATTTTTGTTTTAGAGGCTCCCTTAGTGATTCATAGTGTAGCATGTGTGGCAGAGCGACTACAGGTAGTTGCCTATTTCTGCCACTAAGTGGAGTTATACCCGAGTTGTATATGCAACATGCCACCAAGGATTCCTGGCCTTGGTGGGATAAGAGACAGCCGCATGTATTGTCAGCCACACTAAGTGGTTGGCAATGGTGTATTGTTAGTTTGGCTTTTCAGCCGTTCCTGGGTCGGCTTTTATTGGGAGTAGACAATCTGTCGGGTGGACATCTACTCCCTATGTTCCGGGCCAGGATTTGGAAAGGTCTTGGCTTTCCTAGAAAAGGCCTAGTCCATCAGGTGTACTGGGGGCATGGTCTGCTATTGGAAGCGGAGCAGCAGCAGAGCCAAGGTGAAGGGCTCTTGCCCCGAGAGGCTGGAGATCAGCTTAATCATGCTGTGCTGGTGTGTATTGGTGGTGCTGGACACTAGGTTCAGACCCCCTGAGTAGAGAGGGAACGTTTATGTGTAGCCAGTGGCCAGACAGCCGAGGTTTATTTTTGTACGTTTATGCTGTTGACCATAACCTGCTGGACAAATAAAGGTGGCTAATGCCAAGAAGAGAATACTGTGTGGTTCCAAGTGATGTTGGAGTGCCATCTTGCTTACCAAAAGTGGCGATCCTGTGAGCTAATGACCCCGGGAATGTCACACTTGTTTCTATTGTATATAATGAGTGACTGGAGGTCCTCGATCCTGGCCACACATGTTCAGACATCACCTTTCATCTCAGCTATTGTCAGTCTCTTCCTTTTTTATTAATCACAGACACTCACTGCTGTGCGAGTGTTCAACCCCAGGTGCCATCATTCTAATCCTGTCCTCTGTATTTCTTAGTATTTAGTCCACATTTTTGGTTACTGCAGGGATTTTAAAGACAGAAGTGCTATTCACTCAGATACTTTGTAGCTATTCACAGCTCTTTGCATAAACAGACCTTTGCTTGACTAGAGTGAGCACACTGTGGGGAAAGGCATGGCAATGTCAAGCCTGAAGGATCAGATGATATGCAGTTCAAACAAATAATACATGCCCCCTTTTGAACAGGCTGAAAGCTGATGCATGACAAACCAGGCAGACAAACCCCTTTAAATGCAGAGATGTATCCTTAACTACAAATATCCAACTTGTGGGAACTATGGCATTTTCAACAATGTTATATGGTGGAAAAGGTTGAACAGTAAATCATTAAGACAGGAAGAAAACTGATTCCTTTGAATTCTGGTGCTGGAGAAGAGTCCAACATGTACCCTGGATGACTAGAAGGACAAACAAATCTGTACTAGAAAAAAATGAGACCTAATATTTCTTTGGAAGCCCAGACAAGACAAGACTACTATGTGTGGCAGAATTTCAGCCTTACATCTTGTCAAATATACAACATACTCAAACAAGAAACTGGTAAACCAAGTGATACATTATGTAAAATTATAAAGATGCAGATACTCACAATCTACATAAGCAAGGTCTTTTTCACTGCAAGAGTTTATATTCCATGGAGATGATGGGCATTCCCATAATAGTTTATTATGCTTGGTGCAGTTAATATGATCCACCCAGAAGGGTCTTTGCCTTTCTTCATACTTTCCTGTCTCTAGCCATCCTTTTGATCCACAGTTCAGATGTTTGCAGATAACAGATAGTGACAAGTCTGGCATCACATTATTACATACTGAGCCCCAGCTTCCAGTATAATAAACATCCAGCCATCACTAAAATTCATGTGATCCACCACTCAAACGGATATCCAAAAATTCTGCAAGAAAGTGTATGCTTGTTAATACATGTGAATTTTTGTTTACTAAGGGTTTAGGATATTAAATAACTTCTCGTTCATGATTCCAGGTTCCATTCAGCATCATTTAGTAGTTGTGTATCACAGCATGCAGAAACTAAGATTTAACCCTGTTGGACGCATTTGAGATTCATTATGCAATAGAATTGCTTCAGAATCAGAATCTAAGGTTACTTTCTCACCTGCAAATTTGATAGGTATTTTAAATGAGTACTTGAAAGCCAAAAACCAGGAATGGGTCCAAAAAGGAAAAATGGCAGAAATATATATTTTTTCTTAGAAGTCTCCACTCTGATGCAAAATATGCAAGTGTGCAAGTGGTCTTTAATTTCTTTTAACAGAAAAGTCAATCACATGGATAAAGAGAAAAAGACTATAAACACGGTACAGAGATACCAACAACATCTCAATAATGGCACCAGGATTCAGTGTTCCTTCTACTGTTGTGTCAGGACTAGTGTTGAACGAACCGTTCAAAAAAAGGTTCGTTCGAGACGAACTTTACGATTTTTTAGAACTCGAGCTGAACCGAACATTTTACTGTTCGTTCGAGCAAATGTTCGCATTCTACATTGCGTTCGACATGCTATTGTAATAGCTTTTAGGCACATTGCGCAAATAGCGGAACATAGCTAATCATTGGAAGTGTATGTAATGCATCTAACGAGGCGCATTGAGCATGGAGGCGCATAGCTTATCATTACAAGTGTATATGTGGTAGGTGCATTTCATATACTTGTAATGATAAGCTATGTGCCTTTGTGCGCGATGTGCCTCGATAGTCGCATTACATATTCTACCAATGAAATGCTATGTGCCGCAATTAGCACAAATTGCGGCACATAGCATATCATTAGAAGCATATGTAATGCGCCTATCGAGACACATTGCGCATAACATGTCATTGCAAGTATATGAAATGCGCCTAACACATATACACTTGTATACACATATATACTTGTAATGATATGCTATGCGCCTCCATGTGCAATGCACCTCATTAGGCACATTAAATGCACTTCCAATGATAAGCTATGTGCCGTGATTTGCGCATTGGTAGAGTAGGTAATGCACCTATCGAGGCGCATTGCACACGAAGGCACATAACATATAATTATAAGTTTATATGTGATAGGCGCATTACATAATGATATGTTATGTGCCTCTGTGCGCCAAGCACCTCGACAGGCACATGCTAAGGCACATGATATGCTGTGTTATGAAGGGGCACAGCGTATCATCTTTAGGCGCATTTCAATGTATTGTGCCCGGCGTATAATGCACCTAGTGTTGGTGTACTGTTATGGATGGTAATTCCAGCTTCTCCTCACCTGTATAAGTATTAAAATTAACCCGAACATCTTCTCCCATTGACTTTAATGGGGTTCGAGTTTGACTCGAACTTCGAACCAAACTTCTCAAAGTTCGAGGTTCAACTCAAACTTTTTAGGGTTTGACCATCACTAGACAGGACACAAATATCTGTCTAATAGTAAAAAAACACTGATGGTATTAATGATATACAAAATGTCTAGGGCTGAAAATGAAAATACTGGCACTGGCATGCAGCTAAAACGACTGGAGGATAGGTCACCCTATGCTGATAGTATGAGAATGTAACACAGCAACTAGTGATCCAGCACTGATAAACATCAGACAATATATATAAGGGACCCCAGTATCTACAGGAAAAGACAGACAGTGCACTCAACCGCTAAATCCCCCAGGCTGTCCCTGCTAGTTTGCCGACCTGACCCTAAGCGGTTAGGGACAACTGGGCAGCGGTCCCTACCTTGAGTAAGTGCAAATATCAAACAGATAAGACAGACACAACACAATATCAGAATAGTCAGCAGAAAAGGGTCAGAACCCAGAGTAGCTAAACAGTACTGAACGATAAGCAGAAAACATAGGTCGCAAGGCATTCAAAAGGTCAGAAATCCTATTGAAGCAAAAAGTATACAAACACACACCAGCTCAAGCAAAGACTATCACCAGCAAAGAACTCAGGGCAGGAGGGATCTTAAATAGGAAGTCATAGACCCAGTCCAGAGTGAGATTGGACTGGGTCCCTGACATCCAGAACACAGTCTGTGTGATGAAGACGACTGTCAATCACACCTCGTCTAAATCAACTGCCGCTCAGCACAAGGCCAGCAGCAGCAGGAAACCTGTCAATCACAATAGCAAAAGTGACAAGTCAGACTGCTACCACAGAACATAGTAAACAATCCCAAAATAATGGCCAAAAGCACATCCTCCATCATAGCTCCCCAGCAGGCATGGTCCTCACAATCCATTAATACCAGTGCTTCTAGAATACCATGCTCGCCATAAGCTGACCTGATATGTCCTATATCATGCAAGGAAATCTATACAGTAGTGTACGTGTAGAGAACTCTCAAAACTCTGTTGGCAGATGTATAAGTGTTGCTTCCCATTCCCATGTATAAAGTATCATAAGTAGAAATGGGCGAATTTCCGGAAATTCATTTCGTTCACTTCGCCGAATTTCTCGGCAAAAAATAACTTCGTTCCGAATTACTTTGGGACGAATCACATTAAAAAACAAAAACTATTTCCGGGCCACGAGCCTGAAAGGTGCTGTAGAACTTTTGTGCATGTTAAAAAATATGAGGGGGTTTTTGGGTTTTGGTCTTCATAAAAGTTGTTTTTTTTAGTATGAACACGCACGGGGACTGCCGCCGCTATTGGGAATCTTTCACTATAAAATTTCCTGGGCACTTAAGAGGGAAAAGCCCCAAAAAATGAAGGGGGAATGTTGCCTGATAAAGTCATGCCAGAAAAAAGCTGGAAAAAAAAAAAGCTGAGAGTCAGGGGGAAACTTAGTGACAGTTTGTGGGGTGACGGCAGCAGCCACGCAGCATGAGGTCGGCGTGGCCCAAAATGAAAATTTGGAGGTGGCTAAAACAGGAAAGGCCCCTGAGTGGCCAAATGAAACAGTGGGGAGGTAAACGGCGCGCGATGGGGGTAAACAGGGCACGGGGACAGTTTTGTAGGTCACGGCAGCAGCACAGCAGCAGCTGGGGGTAGGCGTGGCACAATGACATTCGGAGGTGGCAAAAACGGAGTGGGCCAGGGGGGGGACAGGGGACAAGTGTGGAGGTAAAAGCGGGCAGCCACAGACAGCAGAGGTCAGACAGTGGGAAAACAATGCCAGTGTGTGGTCACGGAAGCAGCCCCAAAGCAGCTTTGGGTCAGCAGTGGCAAAAGGGGACACAGTGTGAAAGGTCAGGGCGGCCCCACAGCGGCAGCATGGGGGTAGGCTGGCACAATACTTCTGGAGGTGGCAAAAAAACAGGAGTAGGCACAGAGTGGGATAATGAAACAGGTGGAGGCCCCGGCGCACCCACAGCAGCAGCATGGGTCAGACAGTGGCCCCATGCACGTGTGTAGGACGGCGCGCATGATGTCGGGACAGTGGCAAAAGGGGACCAGTGTGTAGGTCCGGCAGCGCCAATGCAGCAGATGGGTCGACAGTGGCCAAAATTTGACATTTGGAGGTGGCAAAAACGGAGTAGGCCCACGAGTGGGACAATGAAACGTGTGGAGGCCCGGCAGCAGCCACGCAGTGAGTTCAGACAGGGCACAATGCAGAGTTGGAGGTCAGGGCCCCACAGCAGCAAAAATGAGATCAGGCAGTGGCACAAGAACTTGGAGGTGGCAAAAACAGGAGTGGGGCCCGAGTGGGACAATGACACAATGTGGAGGTCACGGCAGCACCACCCCACGATGAGGTCAGACGGGGGACAATGACCAGTGTGTGGGTCACGGGAGCAGCATGAGGTCGACAGTGGCCAATGACATTCTGGGGTGGAAAAAACGTAGAGGACAGAGTGGCACAATGGGATGGAGATGGGGGCAGCAGCTGAGGTAGACAGTGGACAATGACATTCTGGAGGTGGCAAAAACAGTAGTAGCCACAGAGGGGGCACAAGAACAGAGAGTGGGGGTGACGGTGGCAGCGCATGAGGTCAGTCGTGGGCCAATGCCCCTTCTGGAGGTGGCAAAAATGGAGTAGGCCACAGAGTGGCACAATGACAGAGAGGGAGTGCGGGCAGGAGAAAACAGCATGAGGTCAGAGAGTGGCACAAGACAGTGTGGGGTCACGGCAGCCCCCACGCAGCAGCTGGGGCAGGCAGTGGCCCAAAATGACACAGTGTGGAGGTGGGTGGAAATTTACCAGTCCTGGTAAAGTGGTTGTGGCAGATGGAAAAAAATGTCAGCAGATGGTGGCTTTTCGGGGCGGGTGGGGCATAGAATAGTGGTGAGGGGTTTTTTAAACCCAGGGACTTTTTTCTCGCAGTTTGGGTGGGCGTCATGGTGATGTGTTGACGCCCTAAAAGGCTTTGGGTGTGTGGAAATCCTGGGATCCACCCCTGTTTTCATCTTTGCAAAGGTCAGTCTTTCCCACTTTTCCCCGTGGACAACGGGTTTCCTTGGGGGTAAGAGGGCCCCCCCGCCTCATAAAAACACCCGCTCTGATGCCCAAAGGGGCCGGGCGGACAGCTTCTCCACTACAAACTCGGCAATTTGCGGCACAATCCAGTTGGTGCCCAGTAGTCCAGGGTTTTCTAACTGGGGGGGGGAGGTGTTTAAGTGGGCCACACCTGTTGATTCCCAGGGTCTGCTCCGGCCTGCTGTGGGGGAAATTTGCCCTCCTCACTAGGGGGTGAAGGAAAGGGGTGCTAACAGTGATCCAGATTAGGTTGCTGCGATAAAAGCGGGTACTGCTCCGACCCCCCCCTTCCCCCGGGGCAGCCGGGGGGAGTTTTTACGTGAGCCTAAAAACAAACCCCCGGCGACCCTGTGGGGAGGGAGACCCGCCATGGGCAGCGGCCAAAGGGGATAGGGGGATTTCCCTATAGTATTTGGTTTGTCCCCCCCCTTTCCAATAGCTGGGGAAAAAGGCCCCATTTTGGCCGGTAGCGGGGGTCCAATAGGGTGGAGAGCCAAAAAGTCATCCCTCTGCCGGTTGGATTTTTTCGGCACACAAGCCGGCAAATCGATGTGGGGGGCCATCTGCAAAAGTGACTCCGAGGGGTCCTGCCTCCATTCACTGTTACTGCCACGGGGGATTGCGGTTTACCTATGTTTTCCTTCTCCACTAGCTCCTCCAGCTGCTCCTGTTCCTCTCTTTTTTCACCGGGTAGAAAATCCACTCATTTCACAGACAATTCTTTGCTCCAATGTCCTCCCCTACCCTCATTTTTCAGTCCCCCCCCGGCTCATTTTGGGGAGTTGTGTTACCACTCTCAGTTCCCCTGCCCAGCCCAGATTTTTCAGCTCTGTTCCAGGACATGAAGCAGGGGAAGATGTTATTCATCCCGTATTTTTGGTGACTAACAAATAATGTGGCATCCTCGAAGGGCCTCAACAAAGGCGGTGTCACGATGAGCTGACACGGGGGACATAAAAAGTTACACAGGGGAGTATTCTGCCTGCCTGGGTCACAAAAATGTTAATTGCCTTTCTCTGTTCATTTTCAGTCGGTGCAACATGGCAGGTGGAAATCCAAAAAGGGGGGAAACATGCATATCAGAGTGTGTTGGGGGGGGCCGTTCTGCCCCGCAAATCGAGGAGGGGGTTTCCCGGCTTTTATAATGGATAAAGTGCATGCAAGTTTTTCCTGGCCATTTTTTGAAAAACTGCTGAAAGTTCAGTGGAATTTCAGGAAAATTTTCACAACTTATTGAAACGTGCGCCTGCGGGGCTGGACCATCCCTCCCCCGGTTTCAAGGGGTGGACACCCTGTTCTCCATTGTCCGTCCCATGGTTCGATTTGCATTGGCCGGAGAAAATCACACTCGATTTCTTTCTGATGACCCCGGGAGCAGTTCCTCCCTGTGTTTATTCGTTCGCCGAAAGGAAGCCAGGTAGAACTGCGTGGGACAAAAAGCTTGCCCTAAAATGTGGTATGATGGAGCAGTATTGTGGAGGTTTGGATGGGGTAGAGGAGGAGGAGGCGGCATTGGGAGGGCCGCAGTTTGACAAAAGGGAGGAGAAAGCGGCGTCTCCTGTCCAAGTTTTTTGTGCCTGGGGGCCGGAAGACATTCACCCAATGGTCCGTAAAGGACATGTTTTCTGGCCTGAAGTAGTTTAAAAATCCCGACGTCCGCGCTGCCGGCCCCGGGAAACAAAAAAGTAAAACTCAAGGGTGGCCCCCCTTTGTTTACTGTTTTGAGGTGTGGTTTCTGCCTTTTTGGAAAAAAAAAATTACGGCTTGGAACTCTCCATCTGGCCGGCACAAGCCATTAGTTTTCTGAACGTTGCAGAGTCCACCCTTTGGAAAGGGGGGAGTAGACAACTTGGACAGGGGCACGGTCAGCTGCTGCCCTTTGGGTGGTTGGCGCATATGTTGTCTCTTTGCAATCGCTCGTGGGAAAAACTGCTGGCGCCTGAGTAGCGAGGGAGCAGGGGGCATTGGGGCGGGGGATGAGTAAAAAGAGAAAAAAAAATTTTCCCCTTCGCAGCGGTGGTGGAGCCTTGAATGTCTGCAATGGCATGCGTGCCACTGGGGGCTTTCTGCTGTGCTGTTTGCTGCGGCGGCAGGGGGGACCACCACATTGAGCCACGTTTTTTCCAGGGGGCCACGGGGTTTCGTGATGTGTTGACACGGGGGGGCCCTGGTGCCAACGTTAGCTCCCTGGCCTTGCTTCACTTTCGGCTTAAAGATTCTACATATACCCCTATTCGGGTCCCCGGTGTTTTAGCAAGAACTGCCCACCCCCTTATCGGGGTTTTTTTCCCCCAACGCTCGCCTGGTGACTATGCCGCCGTGCTTTTGCTGGCCCTGTGTCGCTATTTTTGGCCTGCGAAGCGGGTTTTTTACCCGTGGGGCCCCTTGGTCCCGACCCCCCCACTGCTGCTTTTCCTGCTGACTCCGGCCACATGACCATTGCTGGCTGGCCCCTGCCCGCGCGCAAGCCCGAGCCCTTTTCCTGACGATGATGAAGCCCTTGCCTCTCCCCGGGTCCCCAAATGCGGTCGGCTACATCTTCTATTTTGTTTCATGCACGTGTTCCCCACACCGGTTTGGTTGCAGAGGCTGACCCCTCACAACATGCCTCCATGCCCACACTTCAAATCTATTTTTCTTTTCCGCCTATGCAAGAAGCAGGGGTTTGGCCCCATTTCTTCGTGCCAAGTAGCTGTGATGCCCTCCTCAAAATTGTTCATCCTCGCTATTTGTGGCGTGAGCCCAGTTAATAGTGATCTCTGGGGGAGGGAAAAAAGGATGGGACGGGGGGTTGGACAGGGGAGGCCCCCTGACCGCTTCGGGCCCATGCCAAAAAATAGGGGGTTGTGTCGACGTTCCCAGACTCTTTGGGTGGGTTGTAAAATGTCACGGGAGGAAGTGGATGACCTGTCAAAACCCCAAACAAAAACCCTTTTGGGTTGCTAGTCAGTACACGGCCGCTAGATGACGCGGCAGTTTGGCTCCCCCGAGTGACCCCCGCTGCGAGTCCCCCTTTCTGTGCGGACCTGGGCCTGGAATGTTTGTGCCTCTGCCACTCGCGGTGAAAGGCTGCACCCTTTTTGTCTGACTTTGTTTGTTCTAAAAATGTAAGGGCCTGTTTGATGAGATTCTGTTTTGAAAATAACACCCCGTTTTGACTCCAAATGAACAAAAATAAAAAGCTTGGGTAACCTTGGATAAAATTGTGCTCCCCCAAAAAGGGGTGGAATAATTGATTGTTGTGCGTTTAAAAAAAATTGTGTATTTTTTCGAATATAAAGCACAAAAAGGCTTAAAATTAACCCTTGGGGGTTTGAATTATTACAGTTTCTTCTGTGGCGGTGAAAAAAAAGTTTTTTTATGAGTACAAAAATGCAGAAAAAGCTTAAATAACCTGGATGTAAATTGCGAAAAAGAATTGAGCAACCACAAATACTAGCTTTGTAGGTGTTCAATTGCGTGTTTTTTAGCCAAACAAGAGATAAAATTGTATTAAAACCCTTTTCTTTGAATTAGCTCGGAAAAATTATATATTTTGGCGTTGAAAAAAGACGGGTTTTTTTTTTTACAAGCTTTAAAAATAACGCTTAATTAAAAACCCCGGTGTAAATTGCGCAAAAAAAATTGAGCACACAAAATAGTAGCTTTTTTGCGTGTTAAATGGGTGTTTTTTCGACCAACAAGAGATCAAATTGTAATTAACCTTGCTTGTGAATTATGCTACAGGAAAAAAAGTATATTTTTGGCGTTGAAAAAGACGGTTTTTTGGGATCAACAAGCTGAAAAAAAACGTTAATTAAACCCCGGGTGTAAATTGCG
>JAODAL010047345.1:0-30021 GCA_025379985.1 Phyllomedusa bahiana
CCAGATCGTTTAAAGCGCTAGATCAAATTGCTGCGGGTTTCGTTTCCCCTTTTTCCCCCAAGTTCAAATTAATAAGAAGTAGACGGTTTAAATTAAATTTATTATATCAGAAAAGATTTTTTAAATTACGTAGGGATGGGTTTCAGGGGTCTATGAAAAATTGGGCCCCAATCTAGGATGCCTTACGCCCCGATAGCCCGAAGGGGTGGGCCCCGAGAAAGGAGGAGTTTGTGGCATGATGGGTGAAAAGCTGCACCTTATACCTGAAACACAGGAGTGAAGGGAAAAAAAATCACTATCCCCCTAGGTAAGATAAAAAATCTGCCCAAGGAACTTAAGGAGAACTCAGGAGGGACATTCGGGCCCCCTGGTGCTGATTGGACTGGGGTGGAAGCGCTGGTTACAGAGGTGGGAAAGGGTACTACTAGTTAATTAGTGGTGCTCTTTTTGTACTTGTGCTGCATTCCTCTCTACAAAAATCTTTTGGGCCCAGGATAGCTGCGGGAGGAGCCCCCTCCGGAATTTCCTTATGCAGAACAGGAGCCTTGATGTGTGATAAAAGGACACCACGACATCCCCTCTACAAGCCCCCCATAAGTATAAACCAAAGAGTCAATTCTCTGATTTGAGGGAAATCTGGGGGAAACCTCACACTGTTAGGTAGGCAGGGAAAGTTGGTGTTGAATTTCCCCCCCTTTAGGGGGTTTTCAAATTCTTTGAAAAAATCCCACACCTTTACCCCGTGTGAGTAGTTTCAAAGTTCCTATGCTATTCTTAGTTTCAGGAAGGACAAAGGGACAGGGGGAAAAACTTGGTCTTTTGGGGGGATTGGAAGGTAGGAGGTTTGAATCATTTTGGTTTGTATAATTATGAAATCCCAACCTTTTCCCCTTTAAGGCATTTCGCTGAGCGGAATCCATTTTGTGGGAATGATCAAGAAATATGAGAAAATAAAATGGCTCAGGATGTGCCACTTGTTATCTGTTTCCTCAAGTGTGACCTCCAGCTATTTTCTCCCTTTCTTTAAGTTTGTTTCATGGAAAATCACTGAAGTTTTGGCAATGCAATCCAGAGATTTTTCCCCAGAGACAGCGGGGACCAATAAACGGTATTTTAAAAGCTGCCTAAATGGACATACATCCTTTCCCTCTTTCTTATTGCGCCTGGCTTATTTGATTGCGTTTTACAAATATGTGGAAAGGCTTTGCTTTGTAAAATTGTTTGGGAAACATGAAAGAATTTACCCGAACTCTTGTTCGACTCAGTTTCTAATGGGCCCGATATATTTTTCCCCCGATCGAAATTTTGGATACTGGGGCAAACGGGGTGAACCCCCCAAAAGTTGGAAAACGCCCCCCCAAACAATCGATGATCTAAAAATTTCGATAACAAAAAAAACTGTCCCCAATTTCAACTTTGTCGATAATAATCGCTCAACACTAGTAATAACAATAATATAATAGGCTTCCAAATATACCAGAATCCATAGAAGATGTACCCTCAGGAAAAAGGGATAAGGCAGAAATCATAATGGGGTTTTTATTAGGGGTGACTTAAAATACCAGATGAAATTTTGGGGGAAGCTAAAAAATGGGCTGAAAACTGTGGAAATCCGGTTTTGTCAATAACTAAAGATAATTACCTTTCCCAATATGCAGGAGCTGACAAGAGCAGTGTTTCTCAACTCCAGTCCTCAAGACCCACCAACAGGTCAAGTTTTCAGGATTTCCTCAGCATTGCATAGGTGATTAATTTTATTGTCGTGCTTCTGCAAGGTTTTTAATTTAAATTGTCAGTGTATTCTGTGGGAGATCCTGAAAACATGACCTGTTGTTGGGTCTTGAGGACTGGAGTTGAGAAACACTGGACTAGAGGAAAGACCCTTTCGGGCTTAAAGGGTTTTCTCACTATAAAGATCATATTTTAACAAAAGGGGACCGTAAGACATACTTTAAGTAGCCATGAATATGGAAGTCTCACAGGATGATTAGCTGCCCCCTCATCTTCAGCACACACTGAACAGCAGCTTTTTTATTTGTCATGTCTGCGTGTAAATTACCAGGCTACAGGACAGGACTACACATTGCTGCCAGTCAGTGTGTGCTGAAGATGAGTGGCAGCTTATGAGACTTCCATACTCATGCAGCCTTTACATGTGTTTACATCACTTATCAGCAGATCGTCCCTCCTATTACACAGGGACAGTGTAGGAGGAACAGTTATATTCACAATCTCTTGTTTGCATCTTTGCTGCTCTAAAAGTTTGCAAGTGGGTAAGGAACTGGCTCAACTTTAGAAAACAAAGGCTCGTGATTAATGGTACATACTAAGATTGAATCCCTATGGGGTACCACTGAAGAGAAATCTCTTTTGACTTAGAGAAGTGAGCACAGATCTCGCCAGAACTTGGAGACAAACTGGATCTCCCCTTCCCTGATAGACTATATGCAAGGGCAGACCATGTAGATGGAAAATATGTCAGAAGAAGTGGACAGCCAGCTGAGGAGCTGAGCGGAAAACAGGCAGAACCCTCGTTTATTTTGGGGGATATTGTTTTAACCTATATGGGGGGCAAAAGGGGGGCCCCATTTTGGTTTTCTGCACCCCCCCCCCTTTTAAGGTGTCATAAGAAGTGAGTTTGAAGGTTTGGTGTGTTTTTTTTTTTTTTTTCTCTTGTTAAAGGAGGTCGGTGGGCCCAGTGAGAGGCCCGGTGTGGCTCTTTTGAGAGGTAAAGTAGTGGGAGGATGCCCCATTTGAGATCACGTTGAAAGTGGGGAAACTTAAAAAAATCTTTTATCAAAATATGTGAACCGAGAATCTCAAAATTTTTTTCATGTTAGGTAGATAGCAAAAATGCTTCTTTAGGGATTTACTAATGTATTGCCTTTTTGCGTGTGTGCCGCTGGCAGTGGTGTGGTGTGTGTATATATTTAATATTTTTTAAATTAAAATTTTTTATTGTGTGCTGACCCCTGCGGTGGCACCCAGGTGTAACGGAGGAGTGGTCGGGGCCAACGCAAGCGATGATGCAAAGCCAGCCGGGACGGAATTAAGTAGCCCCCGGTTTTCCCCCGAGCCGCCGCAAAGCGGGTGGACTTGCTGCGGGTGAGGTACCAGGTCTTTACCCTGACGTGACTTGCTTGCGATGGGGCCGGGGGGTACAGCGTGGTACAAAAAAGTAACCCGGGGGGTTTAGTGGGGGGACGGGGGCAGAAAGGGTCAGGGCGGGCGGCGGGTTCGTAGTCAGAGACGGGCGATGGTCAGGGCAGGCGGAAAAACAGGAAAAGGTCAGGAAACGTAAGAAAGCGGATGGTACACGGGTAACAAGACAAATCCAAAAAAATCTCAAACGCACCAAAAAACAAAACAGATGGGAGGAAGTACTGGGGGCGGATTCCCTTAAAAGAACCACCGCCCGACAATAACCAATTATCGGGACCCTGGCCCTTTAAATTTAGAGAGCGGCGGCCTTAAACGGCGGCCAGCACCGGGGGCCGGGACAAAGGAGGAGTGGGTTCACCGGAGCGCGGCCCGGGTTAAGAGAGGGGGCGCCGAGGGCCGGGGCCCCGAGGGGTGGTCCCCCTGCACCCGGTTTGCTAGTTTTTTCAGAATGTTTTTTGTGCAGAACCCTACGTTATATTTGGGTATATTGATTTTAACCTTATGGGGGGGAAGGGGGGCCTCCTTTTGGTTTTTGCACCCGCCCACTTTTCGGTTCATAAGAAGGCAGCTTGCAGGTTTGGTGTTTTTTTTTTTTTTTTTTTGTATAATGGAGGTCGGTTGACCCCCGTGGAGGCCCGGAATTTGGGTCTATTGAGAGGTAAAGATAGTATAGGACTGCCTGATTTGAGATCACGTTGAAAGTCGTGGGCAGCTTAAACATCTTTTGATCAAAATATGTGAACCGAGAATCTCAAAGTTTTTTCATGGAAAACAGGCAGAGGCACAAAGTGGGACACCTTCAAGAACAAATAAGGGTATTATTAGTTGATGGTGGAAGTCATTGATTAAGTCCATCACTATTTGGGTCCATAGACACTCTGGTAAGGGAAAAGGCTGCAATAGGCCTGCAGTCTTGAGTCGTGGAGCCTTGTCACAGGCACACATGGTACAAGAAAGAACAAAGTCCTTAACATCATGGCCCAGGTTAGGCCACCGGTAGTACCAAAATATAAGCAAACAGGATTTTTGCACCCCTGATTGTCCAGTCAGGTTCCAAGGCAAGCGTGATCAGAGGCACGGTTCTAAATTAGCACACACTTCAGAATAGGCTCATAAATTTATCAAGACTTTTTATTTCAAAGTCAATACCAGACGCCTCAGTTTGGACACTAGGCCATAGACCTAAATGAGTGCAGATCACACTCCAGACCCCTTAATTAATGCAAATATTAGATCAAACATTTTATTTGAGACCCCAGTGCAACCCCTCTTAAAGGGGTTTTCTCACTACAGGCTTTTGCAGGCATCTAAGCTGTTTCTCTGGCTTAGATTTTTAAATCCAGGAGCGGGTCTTTCCTCCCAATAGGCGTATATTCCCTTACTGGGACATCTTCATGCCCCCACACTGTTTCTGCTCCCTCCAGAGTCCTCTTATTTCTGTGTGACCAGTGGGAGTGAGTGGATGTCAGTCAAAAGGATTTTGCAGTGGGCACCTGACTCCCCACCCAGTCCACTGTCCCTGCCCTACTTGGCGTGCTGCCCTAGATGGCAGACCCCAACTGACGACAGTCCCTACGCTGCTAAGTGCAGGGCCGTCAGGGAAAACGCAAGGTCAAACGGTCCGAGTCGGTCACGGTCAAGAACGCCAAAGCCACAATCAGAAACTGAAGAATAAATAGGAAACAAGCCGACGGTCAAACACGAGTGGGAACAAAGTACATAAACGGAGGACAAAACGTAGTCAAGGCAAGGCGAGGTCAATAACGGAGGAAGCAATACCAAATAATCACAGAGAAACAACAGGGGAAACCTATCACAGGCAAGGCCTTAGAGATCTGAGCCAGTTTAAAAGGTTTTCCCGCACACCGCCCCAGCAGCTGATTGGTGCGGGCGGTCGGGCCCTTGATTGGCCTGACCGCCACACCCCTTGTTGGGAGATGCTGCAGAGCTGTCACTCCTGAACTTCAAAGCAGCATCTCTCCCAGGGCGTGGGTCCAGAGCAGAGGGTTTAACCCTTACCGGGCGTTGCCGCATATAAACAGAAGGCTGCCTGCCTGGATGTATGACAGTGGACTTCAAAGCTCTCCAGACCCCCTGCAATGGTCGGTTATCATGCCCGGAGAGCTGTCACCTCCAATCTCCATAAGCAATCCTAAGTAACTAGAAACACCTGCATGGGTGTAAACAGCTATAAATACAACCCCATAATATTACAGAAAGTAAAATCCTGGAATTGTCTCTAGAAGCAAACAGCTGCGCTGACAACTCACATTTCTTTCTTTCTTTTAATTGCATTTTGCGATCAGTGCTGTTATGTGTGGCTATGGAAAATGACAAGTTTTCCACTCATGTAATTTTCTTCCTCCCCACTCCAATTATATTCCAATGGCCCTGGTTTGTCCCTATTACCACACCCCTGTAGCCATTAGAATATCACACACTCAACAAACTTTACATACATAAATTATACCCCCCAAAGAAAATACTTTTTTGGCAGCATTGCCTCCCTATGCATTGATGGCATATCTACGACATGCACCTATCTCCCAAAAGAGCCCTGACACCTCTCTGTATCACCACCACATAGTGACTGAATATTACCACTATGCCTTTACCAGATATCACTAACTCATATTAAACATCAATATACCTGCTACCGGTCAGTGATAGTACCAACAAAAATAAAGTTACTACAGATTATCATGTATCAACACCACATGACTCAATATTACTACCATGCCATAACCATTCTCTCTTTTTTCTCTTTCTCTCTTTCTTTTTCTCTTTTTCCTTCTCTCTTTCTCACTCTGCTACCTACCTGTATGTCTATCTGTGCCTCCCTACTACAATCCTGGTTATGCACAGCCAGTGTCCTATTAATTGCACATGAGCACACAACCCTGCAGGGCACACACATATCTAAGATGCACATTGGGCACAAAAATGCATTAAATTCTGAACTTTATGAGAACAGGAAGGCAAAGGGAAATTTTGAAAGCTAAAATGATGAAATAAATGTGAAAAATGCAAACTGCTCTTCCTCTAACTTCTACCTGAAGAAAAGGGGAAGAAGTGTATGGGGTTTTTATAGGTGGGGGAAGAACTGGAAGTAAAAAAATCAAAATTTTTCCCAAAACCTTAAAATCAAGCTTCCCTGAAGAAGTCAGGGCCTGTTTCACACCGGGGGGGCAGGGGGGGGGGGGGGGGGGGGGGGGGGGGGGGGGGGGGGGGGGGGGGGGGGGGGGGGGGGGGGGGGGGGGGGGGGGGGGGGGGGGGGGGGGAAAAAGGGAACTAAGATGTATGGTGATAATTATGGTGGGAGTCTGGAACTGAACTATTAATCCAATCCATTAAATCAAGCTATCATGGAGAGTGCATGTTCAGGTTACATTCTTAACATACAAGTAGGATGCAGGACCAACATTACTTTCACAAGGGGGTAACTGGATCCATGGAACAACTTAGTTCTGGTTCATATGGATTAGATGGCAGTAGCATTGGTGGCAGCGAGAACGTAGCAGTGGGGAACAGTGAGGTTCCAGTTCACCTACATTAGACGCCAGTAGCATTGGTGGCAGCAAGGACATGACAATGGGGAACAGCAAGGTTCGGGTTTAACTACATTAAACAGCAGTAGCATTGGTGGCATCTGATACTGGGGGCATACCAGGGCTATGATGTGGCGGAACCCATCTGTGTCCACCAGGCGGAAAGACATTTTCAATGGCCAAGAGCCTGGCAATGCCGACATCCGGGCTTTTGGCTTTGGGATGGTTGAGGTGAAAGCATTTCTTCTGCTCCCACACCTGGTACACAGAAGGCTGGCTGCCGGAATGGTCGCTGTACGGCATGTAGGTCACACTGGTGGAAGGGGAAGGTGTAAGCTGTGTTGCTGGTGGTGGGAATCGGCCGACAATGTCTGGGACTGGAGATAGTGCTTGCTCATGCTGCAGCGGCACATCGGCAGCAGAGGACCGGTTGGGCTTGGAAGTGGCGGAGGAGGAAGAATACAGTGGTTGGAAGCCCAGGAACTGTGTTTCCTATTTTCTCCAAATGACTCTTCCACAGCAATCATGCTTTACATGCATGTGCCTGTTCATGCTGGTGGTACTTAAACTCTTCATATTCTTTCCTTCACTGACACATTGAAAGGAAGTCCGGCATATGACATCAGCTGGAGAATCTGAGGCTTGATCGAAAAATTCCTAGGCTTTACAGGTCCTGGACCTCTTCGACAGTGAAAACATAATAGCGGTGATCCCGCTGCCACCACTGACCACGGATGGTGGAGTAATGTCAGTGAACTTGTGCGACTGCCCTCTCTCTTTCTGAGGTCTAACCTGCACTGACACTATCACATCATCCTCCTCCACTGATGATGCGCTCGTCAGCTGCTGCTGAAAAGACCAAGTTGGATCCGCAATGTCATCATCATCATCACAGGTGACTTCCTGTTCCTGAAAGTCTACATCCTCATTCTGCGGGCTAGAACCCAGAGGCACTGCGAGGTACCGCTTGATATTTCTGCCGATGGACCAGCTTCCTTCTCCTCCTCTGAGGACATCAGAGTGTTCTGTCCCCACATGAGGCAAATGAAGGTGTAACTGGCTGGTGAGTAGTGACTGGAGACTTTCCTACCTTCATATCCAGAATGTGGAGCAGAGAGGACCAGAGCAAATGCAGCTTCATAGATTTAGATGCAATAACACGGTGATGTGAAAACAGAATGTGGTTTATTCACCTTGAATACAGCTATAATCACTGATACAGAACTGTGGCTGTCTCTGCAGTAGCTTTCCTTGTAGAAACCTTGGTGAAGTTGTTGCTGCTGTTGTTGTTTGGTGTTTGCTGCTCTGTTGCTGCTGCGCTGCTGCTGGTCAGAAAATTAATGCTTCTGCTAGCCCAACACATGTGCTCCAGTCACAGTAAGATGCTAAAATGGCAGCTACAGGAAGTGACCGCACTGGGCTAAAAAACACACCCCCTTTGACAAAACTTTATGAACAAAGACAGAGGGAGCACAAGTAAATTCTGGTCAGCAGATGGCAGCTCAGCAACAATATGTGAAATATCAAAGTATAGATGGATGGATGGATGAAAGGATGCAATAACATAAGCAGTTGAATAACAATACCTATAACTTAGGAGAACAGCACACAGAGATTGGGTGTCACAGCAGGCAAAATCATCCTCTTGGCCTCTTGATCTTTTGAAATGCCTTCTAACCCCAACCACATTGTGTCATCAACGAGCTCTTCAGAATATGGATTATCTACAGTGGTCTGTATATTGGGTGACATTTGGCCCGTGTTTGCCTCAAATTAGACTGATTATGATGATGACATTTGTGACCGTGGCTGAGAAGAAGAGGAGGTAAAACCGTTTGATGCAAGGTGTGTTAACCACTAAAGAACAGATTGGTGACGCTCTTTAAGGGGTTGTCTCACTACATTGATTCATCTCACCTCAATCCTGTTTTCTTGTTTTCATTTTGAATTCAAGGGCTTGTTTACTGGCTTCTACTAGGCTGCAGTAGACAGGGCTTGGACGATTGGTAGGCAGAGGAAGGCGATCAGCTTGGGCGCCTACCTCTGCCTGTCACTAGGGGGCACAGGTAGGGAGTTTGCGCAGCAGCTGAGCCGGCAACATACAGAGCAGGTGGTGGCTGTTAGTTGCAGCCGCCACCTTCACAAAGCAGAACGGGCAGGAATTTACCTTCACCACGTCACCACTACAATGTTACTGACCAAACCAGCATACCAAGACCAATAAAACCAAACAAAAGACCAAATAATACCGCCACATATCACTACCAAATGGTGACTAACACCACCATAATGTTACTGACCAAACCATTATACTAAGGCCGATATTACCAATAACAACAATACACAAAGATGAAGTTAAAACCGCAACTTCACCACATAACTCCACCATAAAGAGCAGAATTAATACCACAATACTGTTACTGAATATAATCCAATACAATAACACCAATATTACCACCATACAGTGAAATATAGGGGGCATGTATGAACTGTCTAGGCCTAAATCTTACTTTGTTGCCCATAGCAACCAATCAAAAGGCCATAGCAACCAATCAGAGTGCCCCTTTCATTTTTTCAGAGCCCCATATAAAATGAAAGGGACACTCTGATTGGTTATGAGCCCTGATTGGTTGCTGTTTGTAGTTTTCATACATGAGGCAGATATAAGTTAATATAGTGCAGTTACATTTAGTGACTCAGAGGTGACATCTGATAAGTCGCTTTCTTTCCCTTTTCTTCTCCATCCAGTCCTGGCCACCATGAGGCCCTTCTCCGGCCCATGACTATCCCTGCAGAATTTACAACACAAAACACCTGACACTCGTCACTTTATCATAATCCCACCGGGTTGCCCCACCATGTGAAAACTCCCATCCATAGTGCCCCAAATTGTAATAATTACCCCTTTGGTGCACTGGTCGTTAATTTTATAGGGACCCCTGTAGGTAGGTAGATAGTGGGCCCGTTTTAGGTAGGTACCCAGGTATTAGGCCACCTTTTTGGCAGAGGGAGAACTTGAGTGGGACCCCACATGGAAGAAAATTGAGCAGGGCCCCACTCAAGTTTCCCACCCTGTGTGGGGCCCATTCAAGTGCCTCCTCTCCCCACAGGTCTGGTGAGGGGCCTTGAGCGGGACCTCACATTTCTGGTGAGGGGCCCCACAAATCCCAGGGGGCTTGAGCGGCCCACGCAGGGCCCTGATCAAGACCCTGAAGATTTGGGGGCCCCAATCAAGACCCCTGGAATTTGCAGAGCCCCTTTCAAGGCTCCTAAGATTTGGGGGCCCTGCTCAAGGCTCTTGGGATTTGTGGGGCCCTGCTCAACACCCCACAAATCTCAGGGGCCCTAAGTGGGGCCCCACAAATGCCAGGGGCCCTGAGTGCGGCCCCACAAATGCCAGGGGTCCTGAGTGCGGCCCCACAAATCTTAGGGGTCCTGAGTGGGGCCCCACAAATGCCAGGGGTCCTGAGTGCGGCCCCACAAACGCCAGGGGCCCTGAGTGCGGCCCCACAAACGCCAGGGGCCCTGAGAGCGGCCCCACAAATGCCAGGGGCCCTGAGTGCAGCCCCACAAATGCCAGGGGCCTAGATTGGGGCCCCAAAGGACTGGGAAGTGGCCTGGCATTCCTGTGGTGGAAATCGGGGGCTGTGCTGCAGGTTGAGATGCACAAAATAACTTGACATTACATCTGTTCAGTGTCACTTACTTCAACTTGCAGGCAGCCTCCTGTGCAGGGAGCAGTCGGCCCCTCCCCCTCTGGCTGCCGGCAGATCAGTGACGTCACGCCAAAGGCCAGAGGGAACAGGGGGAGGGGCCGACTGCTCCATGCACAGGAGGCTGCCTGCAAGCTGAAGTAGGTGACACTGTAAGTGCACAGCAGCGCGGGCCCTCCTCCCCCCCCGGGCTCTGACACTCAGCACAAGCTGATTGGTGGAGAAGGTAGGGAGAGAAGATCGCGGTCCTGCTCTATCTTCGTGTAGTGTGGAGCACAACGGGGGGCGGTACCTGCACGGACGCGGGAGGGCTCCCCCTTGCTACACACAGTCTGGCTGGGCCAGTACGTCGTGTAATGGTTGTCCCCCCTATCGGCTGGCCCATGGGCTTCTGCGGACTCCGACGATGTGCTCGCTTGTGGTGGTTGGTCTGGAGCGCACTGGAGGGGAGTGCCTTGTCTCATACTCTAGATCCACGTCCTAAGCCCCTCCTTGTTCGCTTACCACTAGTCGAGCAGCGATCATGCAGTCTACTATTGGTCATAGCGACATCGATAGTCGTTATCGTCAATTTTTCCATGCCGATACTCCGATAGTCGATAATAGGATTTTCGCACCGATGACCGTTTTTTTTTTAATGTCTTTGGACGAGAGGAAAAACTCTTCATTTACACCCAACAACCAGAAGGATGGAGAAGCTGGAATATTACACATCCACAACAGTCAATTGGATACGTGTACATCTTAGGCAACACACTTTAGGTTTAATACACAGAAAAAAAAATCACAGGAACCATCACATATCCTGTCTGCGTACCACAGCATGACCCTTAGACACTGCGACATTGACCAAATATAATTAAAAAGTGCCAGCAGGGCAGTATGTTTCTGGAAACACATTATTTTAGTTGATTGGACTCTTGCCTATCCCCTGTCCTGGAAGCAGCAATGACCCTCTAAACCTGTCCTGGACCCACAGATTAAAAAGTGATCGGGAGGAAGGAAAAAGAAGTCTTTCAACCACCATTTTAGTTGAATTGGACATAGACTATCCACTGTCCTGGGCCACAGCCATGAGCCCAATAACCTGCACATGACCCCCAGCATTTAAAAAGTGCCGGATAAAAAGGAGTCTTTGAACCACCATTTTAGTTTGAACCCTGGACATTGGTCTATACTCTGTACTGGACCGCAGCATGTTCTCTAAATCTACATGACCCACAGATTACAAACGATTAAAAAGTGCCCGGAAAAAGGTGTCTTTCTAACGTCCATTTTAGTTTGAACCTGTAGACCATTGACTAATATCTGTACTGGGACTGCAGTCAATGAACATTAAACCTGTCAGACCCACAGATTAAAAAAGTGCCGGGAAAAATGGAGTAATTTCAACCACCATTTCAGTTTAAAATGGACATTGGACTATCCATTATCCTGGACTGCAGCGATGACCCTAAAAACCCCCTCAGGTGCCTTATGGACCTTCATCAGCAGATAAATTTCTCAATACGAAATAAATACTATATTAAAAAAACAATATCGTTTTCACATTACTGCCTGGCTGCTAGAGCTACTTGCCAATTCTAGGTGACATTGTTCCACCGTGACATTAGAATTGTGAAGTAATCGAAACAGATGTCCCAGATAGGTCAACGGGCATGTCTGAAAAATCCTTCACATTCTACTGTCCAACGTGGGTTGGAGGAAATTATAAAACTTCTGATCAAGGCGGAGGTGAGGCTGGCAGGGCCGGACTTACAGTGGTGTGGTCCGAGAGCAAGGGTGGCAATCTGTCATTATTAACACGCAGGTTCAGCTAGTAGGGCTCGAGTTACAGTGGGTGCGCGCGGTCGAGAGCCCAGGCTAGCGTCCGTCATACCATTAACATCGGCAAAAAAATGCCCTTATGAAACATCGAAATCAGTCGTTTGTTGAAGCAGAGTTAGAGCGGATGTGTGAGCTAGCACCTCCACCTTTCTCAGTACAGTCAAGACTGGGTAGCAGCTAGAGAAATTTTTTTCTGCCTCTACAAGATCGCTTGCCCCCTCCGTTATGAGTGACAGACCAAGTGTGCTTCAACTTGAATATGCTGGTGGTTGTACGCTCCTGTTTCACCAAGGTGCCCTTTTCCTGGCATTCTTTTTCTCGTTTTAAACTCAACGTGTTGGAGGAAAAATTGTCTCTGTTTATGGCGGTGGCCCGAAATCTGAGCTCCTTTACACCATGTCCTCCTGAATAACATCCATCTGTTCAAGTTTTCCCTGTACCTACTTGTTACAATTTCAGAGAATTTTTTTAACAGCTATTTTGTACATGACAGTTTTTTTTTTGTACGTTTAATTCTAATGAAAAACATTTTAAAATAGGATGGCAATCCCACCACGTCTTTGTTTCTCTCTTTTTTTAATTGCATTATTAAATGCGTTGTCTCCACTGCAGGATTTCTAGCTATGTTATAGATCTAGCAAAAAACCAAGTATTTTGCTTATGGTGTCCATTAACAGGTGTCCTACCTATTTCTGTTTTTGACAGCCACATGACCCAAATTAAATTTCAAAAAAAACATCACCCTTGAGTCCACCTTGACAATTCGTGTTGAGGAAACCAATCGTCTGTTAGAAAACTCAAATTTTTTTTTATATATAGGTCCCTGTAGCAAGCTGCATTTAACACGTTCATGACCCCAAAAATTCATAACATGACCCTTGATCCACTGTTGACAAATTGTGAAGACAATTGTCTGTTAGGGACACCACCATTTTTTTACAATACCAATAGGACCTGTTAGTATAGCTGCATTTTCACATGCAACATGCCCCCACAAAATTCGAAAACATGACCCTGGAGCCACTGTTGACAATGTGAAGAACAAATGTTCTGTTAGAAACCGTATTTTTTTTATAATAGGACCTGTCTGCTTTGATGCACTTCACAGCAGCTGACCCCCCAAATAATTATAAATATGGACACTTCTAGCCACTCGTTAAAAATTAGTGAGGGTGAAATGCCACCTTAAAAGCCACATTTCATGTTCCAAGGGACCATGATTGTAGCTGTATCCTCAAAGCATCATGACACCTCCCCCAAAACCATTGACTATGCTAAAAAATTTATAAAGATAGAAGTGAGTAAATGGAATACAGTTTTTCATGAAAAATTTGGTGTATTTTCTACAGTCTCTCACACCCAAAACCAGCAAAATGAACTTTTGGGGAACCCTGAGAATAAAAAATTTCAAGTAAGAAATATTAATTTTAAAAAAAAAAGTTTTCATGAAGGCCCATTCTTTTAGAAAGAGGAATGTGAAGAGAACGGGGCAACTAATCTGGTGACACTCAGGGCAATTAGGACTGGGCTAAAACATCATACAGAGATCAAATGCCTGATTCATCTTGATGGAAAGTTCAAACGATCAACATTATCTGTGGAAAAGCAGGATGCGTTTGTCGGTAAGGACTTCTCCAGCTGTGCTGAAGGTCCGCTAGATATGACGCTGGCTGGCTGGGGCCCAGGTTACAAAACTCATCTATGGCGTGCGCGTGACCGAGCTCGGGCCATTCATCCATGTTGGATTCCCAGAAGTCGAACTTGGGTCCGGATACAATCCAAAAAAATCGGTGTTGGAGACGCGATAGTAGTCTGCACAATGATCTTAAGCTGATCTCCTGTAGTGTTGTTTGTGTGCACTGCTTTACAATGCGTTTGTCGGAGGTGTAAATAAAGACTTGTCAGACGGGTCACCAAGTAGGCTTCTGCCAACAATGCCTGCTGCCGGCTGGCCAATCTAATGCTGTCACGTTGTTGACGTTCCCACTGTGACATTTGCAGAAGTGATGCAGACAAAACAGATGTCTCAGTTGATCAAATCAGCCCCGGTCACCAATTCCATCCAATTTACTCTCTATCTTTTTACTTTTATTCCTTCCCATATCATCGTTATTCAAAATAACTTTTCAACCTCGAATGATCGTATTGCCCCCCCCCCCTAACATGTATATCCGATATAAGGCCTTTAAAAGGGAGTCCAATATATGGTAGAAATGATGTGGTAGCATCCAAGCACCATCTGTTGAGATGCTATGAGCCTATTGAGGTTTCCCAGCCTCTGGTCGAGAGGCGACTTATGGCACAAAACTCCTGATCTTAATCATCTAGCGCGACTCCCCTACTCGCCACAAATTCGCTGCTACTATACCCCTACTTGATCAAGCATAGGACTAGTCGTTACATCTGTAGATGCGTCTAGGTTGGGAGCAGGGAGATACTCTCTCATCCTCCTCCGCTGTCCTCCAGGCACATGCTTCAACACATTTCGGCCCGCCTGAGTCTTGCCTCATGTAATGATTGCACCTTCTGAGAGCTGAGACTTGCCGTCCTATTGCAACCTAGCCGTTGGACCGCGAGTACGCTCAATTGCCTGATATGGGTAAAAGAATCGCAGTAACAGATGTGTGGTGAATCGTGTAGGGCTGCGTTGTGGAATTGATCTGGCGAGAGTAGGGACAAGGCTCCGATGTTTCGCAATCTGTTGTCCGTCTCCTCTGCTTCATTGCGTTTTGACTGTGGTGGACCTGGCATATAGTGTGTGTCGAGATAGGTGTAGTATTTGTCGTCTATGATAGATGCGCGCTGTTCCTTGATGATTTACTTTAAGATCACAAATACTGCTCTCTAATGGATTCGCAATAGGGCATTGTGGCGGTGCAGCATGTAGCTGTGTTTGGGGTGGCTCTTCTCTCTATAAACTGGCAGTAGGAAGTGGTGCGCAGGCTCTTTTCACTGTGCATTTCATACTGGCTTCGCTGGGTAGCTTCAAGACGCACTTCTCGAGAGGGTCGTGCTCATCTCCAGCTTGCCTTTGTCTGAGGTCACCCTGGGAATGACTATGCGCTTGTGAGAGAGTAATTTTCATGTGCCGTTCACATAACGGACTGATGTGTCTAGGACGCTCTATGTGCCAGATTGCGCATTATGAATGTAGCTCAGAGCACCTACGATCGGTAAGGGGCAGGCCTAGCAGATTTGGAGTTCGACTTTGCGGTGGTTATCGCTCAGAAACCAGCCACTGGAATGCTGCACGGATGGATTGGACTTTGCTCTACCAGTCTGCACCATTGCGGATATCGGTTTTATTCAATTGCAGAGAGTGTTCCTCGGGTCCAACAGTTGGGACTGACCTTGAGGTGTGATAGGGATGGACGGTCTCCATGATGACAGATTTATTGTTTCATAACGTATGGCTCGTTGGTTTCTATGGCCACGTGGAATGCCACAGAGGTAGTCCTTGAAGGAATGAGACCCGTGCCACCGCAGATCCTTGCTGGTTAGAGTGTAGAGTGCGGTCTGCGTGTGCTATTGATCATGAGAGGCGCTCACAGGTGTCACACACCTTATGAGAACATCAGCCCACAGACAAGCGCGTAATCAACAAGTGTGCTGTTCGACACGAGGAGGTCTTGTAGATGTGGTCCTTGGCCGACCGTGGGCTTACGTAGAAGTCCAATGTGGTCAGGTGGTCAGTATGGACTTGCCAGGGGCATCACAGATGGCAGATCAACAATTTAGATGACTACGTGGAGTTATGGGGCAGGGCTTTATAGGACGCTTGTTCAGAGCATTATGAGTATATATGATGGTGTAACTGCTCGGACATTCTGGGTTTGGAGAGGCAGGCCGAAGTGGTCCATGACGTCGCGGTATACTCATCTGTGGTCCTACCAGACTGATAAGCAAAATTTCATCAAGGCAGAAAGCCTGGGCAAATGCCGACATTCAGTCTCTTAGTTTGGGATCGTTTGTGTTAAAGTGTTTCTTCTGCTGTTTCTCAAAAGCCTGTTATGCTTTTTACTTAGAGGTACTGGCTGCTAGTGATGATGGCGCATGTACCGCAGTGCAGGTCGTCAAAGTGGGTGATAAGAGAGAAGGGCGGTAGGAGGGTCTCTGGTGGGGCCTGGTGCGTACTTTTCGCTTCCGGCGACTGGTAGAGCGTCTGAAGCGGATGCCTAGATCCTTGATCATGACTTGAGAGACATGGGCAGCTGAAGAACGCTGGTGTGGTTGGAGCAGGAGAGAGACGGAGGCAGATGGTGGTGACAGTGTTTGTTGGATGCACGGCATCGGTGTGACACTTTTTTGGCCAACTGTTCCCTCCATTTCATCTCATGCATTCTCTGCATGCGTACCTAGACATGTTGTTGGTGTTTAAAAACCTTAAGATATCTTGCCTTCTCTGATGCGTTTACTCGGCAAAGGCTGCCATATACACCTCTGGGTGAATCAGAGGCTTGCCTCGAAAAAAGGCCCAAGGCTCTTGACGAGGTCCTGGACCCTTTTCGACGGCGATAAGGAGGAGGCGGTGTGTGGTTTTCCGGCTGGATTGGTTGATTTTTCTTTTTTTTTTGTTTTGGCTGTCGGAATAATCTCATGCGGGTCTTGTGGGGACGCCCTCCGTTTTTGAGGCGGGAGCCGTGCTGACACCACCCCATCGTCTTCCTCCTCGTCAAGTGATGAAGTGCTAGCAAGCAAATTCTGCTGAAGAGACCACCGTTGGATCAGCAATGTTGTCCATCATCAACACAGGTGACTTCGTCGTCCCTGACATTCTGCATCCAGACGTTGTGGGTACAAGCAACAGGAACTGCAAGCGTTGCTGACGCCCAGGATTTTTGCCGAGATTGACGCTGCTTACCTTCTCCTCCTCTGACTGGCAATCGAATGGTCGTCAGGAGCAGACAAAAAATCATCTCTTTTAGGCCTCTGATCTTTGGAAATGCCTTCTGAGCCCCACACGCATTTTGGTCATCAAAAGAAGGGGTTTTTTTCTTCAGAAAATGGATGTCTATCCACAGTGGTGGGTAAAGACCGTTGACATTTGGGGAATGACCCTTCGCTTCATGTGGACTGATGGCTGATGATGCTGATTGACGACATTTTGGTGACCGTGATTGGATGACAGACGGAGGTAAGACTGCTGGGGATGCAGGTTGCCAAAAACCATGAAGAACAGATTGGCGACGCTGTATCGTTATGAGTTCACAGGGCCTGACGCCCAGCGATGACAGGCCTGACGTCCTGCAATCAAACGATCCGCATGGATTGCTTGTTGTCGCCAGCACTGAAGAGCACCTTCTCTCATACTTCTAACTCCAGATGTCCTACACCCCTCTTTATTGCTCGCTTTATCACTGCATTTCGCTTCATGTTCAGACAGATAAAAACTTAAGATTGTATGGAAGAGTTTTTGAACTAGTCTCTATTAAAGACGGCAATTCACAGCTATTCTTCAAATCCTTAATTTACATACAGCCAAAACTAGGATAGGATTAGAAAACTAAATGTTTCTACGCGAATACTGTGAAATGCGGGTATGAGTGGAAGGAACCGTAAGACAAAATCAACAGTGTTCTTCCTTCAGTCCCAGGGATTTACAACTGCCCAGTAGGTCTAGGAATTGATAGTTTATCAAGAAACTATCATTCAAGTGCGTTATCTGTGCAAAACTGTGATATTCATCGAGCGCAATAAAACTGATTCAGAAGTTACAAGGATGAGGAAATTGCGTTTTTTGCAGGCAATGAAAACGAAAACAGTTGCTAGAAAATTCTCAGAATTGTCGCTTTACAACGTGGCTGTATTGTAAACAAATTAGGGCGCACCAGTGCAATACAGCTATTTAAAGTTATACGGATACACAAACGGCGGTTTTTGCACCAATGAAATCACCAACAGTATCTACAAAATATCTGTATCCAAATTTAAGTACCAAGGTGGATATTGACAAAAAAATGGGGCGAACCAAAGAGCAATACAGATATTTGAAATGTTTATTTACGGATAATAAAAGTGGGTTTTGCACCAATGATAATACACAGCAGATACCACAAAATTTCTGTATTCAATTTAAGTACAAGGTGGCTCTTTGAACAAACTGGGCCGGACCAAAGTGAAATACAGACTGTTTAAATGTGACACAAAACAACAAACCAAAAGAACAACATTCTCCATGGAGTAATTGAAGATTAGTGGGTTTTATTTGCATTACCTGATGAAATACACTGAATTTACTAGCTCAAATTTCTGTATCCTAATATAAGTACAAGGTGGGTCTTTGAACGCAGAAAATATGTGGGTCTATGCGGCCAGCAAGAGTGAAAAATTATATACCCTAATTAAATATCGTGTATACGGGTTAATAAACATTAGGTGGGTTTTGCAACCTATGAAATACACCCTGCACTATTACTAGCACATATTTTGTATCCTGAATATAGTAAGGTACATGGGTGGTGGTCTGGGGTCTGTTTGATGTCGGCGCACAAGGATGGGACGCTCGTGCATGCGAGCCCAAAGTGAAAATCACCTATATAAAATGTCTATAACGGATAATAAAACGTGAGTTTTGCACATATGAAATACACAAGCAATTAATAAAATTTTCTGTACCTAAAAAAGTACAAGGTGTTTTTTGAACAAAAATGGTCTGCGCCAAGGGGGAAAAAAAAAACAAATTTAAAATTGGTGGGATAAAAAAAGGTGGTTTTTTTTGCACCAAAAGAAAATTACCAGAAATTGGGAAACAAATTCGTTCTTATGTAATAACAAGGGGGGTCTTTGAAAAAAAAGGGCCTCCCCCAAAGTGTAAAACTGTAATAAAATTGTGTAGGAAAAAAAGGGGGTTTTTGCACCATAAAATACAACAGCAGTTACTGATCATTTCTGTATCCTAATGTAAGTACAAGGTGAGTCTTTGAACAAGACCGGGCGCAAAAAAATAAAAGGTACTTTTTCACACAGGCGCGAGGTGTGCGGGGGCAAAAACTGGAAAAAAAAAGCCATTTCAATGTGGGTTAAAAAAGCAGAGTCGGGCTGCACAATTACACCCCTTTCAAAACCTGCTTCGGGTGTTCGCCCGCACCCCGCCCCCCACCCCCCCCGCGGCGTACAGCACTAGATGCTCTTTAAAAGTCTCAGCCTAATAATTAAGAACTGAAATTCTCTAATCTACCTATGTTCAATTTTAAAAAGCTAAAAGCAAAGTTGTTTGTGAAAAAAGGAAAACCCGGGTTCTCTGACTGACTTATTGGGAATAGCAAACACCCCGCCTCTTATAACACACTGACACACTGGCGAACAGGAAGGGCGTTCTATGCAAAACAGGTCATGTGATTTTTCCACCAATACAACCATACACATCACATCAGACGTGGGCACACCCCGCTCACCCTGCCAAGCTGATTGGGGGCCCCCCAAAATGACGGGAACCCCGAAAATGCCGCGTGAAGGTAAAAGGGGTTTTGAAATCAAATTGTTTGTAGAAATAAATTAAAAATCCCAAGCTTTTCTCCTTATAAGGGCTTTTCCAGCTGAGCAAACCCATTTTGTGGAGAATGTGCAGAAATTTAAGAAGAAGCAAATGGCTCGGGATGTGACCACTTGTTATCAGTTTCCTAAAGATGTCCCTAACATTGTCCCCCTTTCCCTGAATTTCGTTTTTACGGGAAATTTGACGATTTTTGCTATCAAACCCAGAGGCTTTTTTTCCCCAGAAAAAACGGGACCATAAAATGAACATAACAGCTGCCTAAATAGGACATACATCCTTTCCTCTTTCTCATGCCCCTGCGCTTTTTTTGATTACATTTATACAAATTGGTGAAAGGGCTTTTTTTTGTCAGAACTGTTTGGGGAAAAAGAATTTTATCCAGAACTTTTTGTGTCTGACTCATTTTATGGGCCGAAATTTCCCCCGATCGTGATTTGGAATACCGGGGCAAACGGGTGACCCCCAATGTTGGTAAAGCCCCACATTTTGCACCCAACTTTGGCTGGCCTGATGTGGATCCAGGACCCCCAAGGACCCGAAACTGCCACGGGCGTTTGAGACCGGGGATATCAAATTGAGGATGCAGCCTCTAAAGGCTGGGGAAGTTGATGCACTATATTTATTTAACACCATTGGCCATTTGGTTCCCCTTTTTATAGTTGCTTGTCACGGGTCCGGGGTGGTCACAAAACGTGACCGACCTAACAACTTTGATCCAGCCCGGCCACTTTTTCGAACTTTGTTTTTGCTTGACTCCAGTATTGGGATTGTCACGTTTTTAGTCACGAACCCCTTTTGCCCGGAAAGGTTGCGAATATAGTGGGAACCTTGACAGTCCTAAGTTAATTGTTTAGTGGTACGGGAGTCCCCGGGTTATTTAGCACAAATCTTGTATTACTAGAATATTCAGGGGGTCCGGTTGGGGAACTAATTAAATTAGGGATTTTTTCTGGGACACATAAAAAAACATATATGTTTTGAAAAAAGACCGGAGGGGTACGGGTCCCCCACATTGGGCAACAAAGGGGGGGACTATTGTTGGTTGGGTAAGACCTTTTTTATTTTGATAAATCCTTGTGTTGTGAGACCGGATCCGGGCACAGGCCGGGGCCAGGGTTTTTGTAGTCTTTTCGGGATTGGAGACTCCCCAACGTAGAACACCAAAATGTTTAAGATTTTTCAAAAAACAAAAATTTTGCCTAAAGGGGCAGAGACGTTAAGAAATTTATGTAAAAAAAAAGGGAAAAAGTATGTGAAAAATGCATTCAAAATGTATAAGTTGGTGGGATTGCCAAAAAGGGAAGATTGCAGCCATCTAAATGGAAAAGGGAGTGGAAATCAAAGAGGGCATTACGACAAAGGAGGGTTTTGGAATGGCAAGGCTCACCCCGAGGGCCAAAAGTTTGCAAAAAAAAAGGTTTTGGGGGAAAGTTGAAATGTTGGGGGAAGGAAAAAGGAAGAAAAACTGAATGGTTACATGAAATTTGACTAAATGACTGTTTAAGTAAGGAGCCTCGCGCCCCCCCGCCCACAATCGCCGCAGAGCCCGGGGAGGGGGACTTTGGGGGGTATGGGGGAAATCAAATCCTATCGGGGGGGAAAATTTTGTAGGAACGCAGAGGTAAAATCAGATGATTTTTTTAGAAAAAACTGCTACGAGCGAAACTTGATTAGGGGTTTATAATGTTCGGGACTTAATCTCAACAACATGGTTTTAATTTTTCGTTTTAGTTAGGAAAAAAAAACCCTGCATTCAGGTTAATTTTATATTCAACTACATCACTTGTTTTTTTCACACGGGAAATTCTGGGCAGAGTGATAACCTTGGCTTGTTTCAAAGCATCTGTTAAGGGGGGGGTTGTAGTGGGAATTTCTCCCCTCAGTTGTGGCGTACTGAAAAAATTTAAGGGCTCAATTAGAAGGGCTTTCAGGATTTGATAAAGAGAAAAGTTTTAAAAAAAAATAATATAGATTTTGAGAAAAAAAAGCAAAATTACGCTCTGTGTAATGAGCAAAAATCATGAAATAAGCTAGCATTTAAACCCCAACACTGAAAGAAAAAATGATTCTTAGCAAGTAAGTTAAAAATTTGAAACTGAATGTGAAAAATAAAAAGGATTTGAGGAATGCATAGTAAAACAGGAGTTTTCCCCATTCCAGAGGGCGATTTTCAGATTAGGGGACTAAAAAATCAAACCCATTAACACTGAAATTGCGTAGATTTGGGAGGGAACGACAACACTGATCCACATTGTTTTACCTCAGCTCCTGCCCCCCCAGTATTCTTCCCTCAGCCCCCGTGCCAGAACCGCCCATTATTTTCTGTACCATTTTTAGAAGTCCAAACTTTTCTCTGTACCGGAAAGTCAAACCAAACCCCCGACCTTTGATTTCCTTTCCATACTTGAGTCCAAAGCAATCCAAAGAACCCGGAATTTCCCCCGTGTTGAAGTTGAAAACCCCACTTGATACACCCAACTTCCACTCCATCCCCCTCCCTGCACTTCACGTTTACTACAATGTAAACCATTGACATGCAACTGTCGAGTATAACTTCTTGCCACCACCTGCAACACCTCCCCGCAACCACTAACCCTTTGCCACAGCTTCTAAGACACCCCCTTGGGCCTTCCCAACCACCCTAAAAAGCCCCAAGAACCCCAAGGGAAGGGATGACCCCAGTGGGGGGTCTCACCCACTTTTTGGGTCAAGGGGGGTTTCGGGAATAGGAGGGCCCCTCGGCTCTGTACCCCCCCCGGGGACCGATACATCCGAAAGGTGGTTCCCAAGCCATTTCATGTTAAAGCCCCAGCACGGTGGTCAATACTGTTCTCTCTGGTCATGGAGACATCCCCCCTCACCGGGTGGGAGCCATAGTTAACCCCCCAACCCCCAAAATTGTCCACCGAGGGGGTTTGGGCGGGATTATAATGGAAAAAGCTTTTTCAGGAGGCTAACCAGACTGTGAAAAATTACTAAAGGGAAAAGGGCCAAGTGGAGACGGATCTGCTATCCTGACGACGAGGAGATCTCCTTGCACAAATAAAATCCATGCTGTGGGACCGGTCTATAATGGCAAAGATATTGAAAATGAAACAATTCAGCTTACACTGCTTTTACTAATTTTTTTGGATTTGGGTTAATGAAATAGATGAAACAATAAATGACAACCGGTCCATCCCCTCCCATTTATCCCCCCTCGGTATCTTTAGTTTCCTTCAAAATTATCATTAGAGTCCATTTACGTGCATTTTTGAATTTTCATCAACAAACCCGAAGGGTGCAATTTAGATGGGTCGGGATGTCTCCCCCGCCGGGGCAAAGGGCTGTCCTTGTAGCAGAAGGAAAGGGCCCTCGAGATTTTCCCCAAACGGAACAACACAAGCACCCCCACCCGACCGGGGCCCAAAGCACGACCAGTGCACCGGGCCGATTTTCTGAGAGCGGGGCAAGGCCCTCCGCTCCACTTTATTTTCATTCACCCCCTAAACAAAAAAGATTGCCTTTCAGAAAATTCCCAACCCCCATGAAATCCCCAGCATTTTAAGAAATTTAAAAAACCGGCAAATCATTGGGCAATTGGAAAGATTTGGAGACCCTGGGCTCGTCAGAATTCGATGAGTACCTCCCCACCTTTCAAAATATCTGAACCCCTCGGGACTTGAATTTTTTTCCTTTGAGTCTGGATTAGCCTTTTGGACAGTTTAAAGCCTGGCACAAACTTGTTTAATGCCCAAACCCACCACACCCAGGATGTGCAGCAGGAACCTGGGGAGGCAGTGGAGTTTTGCTGCAAGGCTAAGCCAGCAGAAAATGGTTTTAAAGGATTCTCCCCAAAATAAATACAATGTTCTCTTTGGAAAGGGGCCCGATGATGGTTTGGGGAGGATCCAAGGGGTCTGTCCCTACGTACCGGGCCAGAACTTTTGGGGGTCAGAATACAAAGAGGCTTTGCAGTGGAAAAAGGGTTTCCAAAAGGTAGTTAATCGACAAAAAAGGAAAGGGGAAAAAAAACTTCAAACCACTTATGGTTGAATATGCCCCTTTCCTGAAAACCATCAGTGTGTCCCACCGCCAGCCTACGCAGGCCCCCGAGAGCCGCCTGTTTGCTGGGGGTGCAACCAGGTGGGCCATTTCAAAAGACCCCATCCGCCTTCCGATACAATTTCACCTCAACAGCACAGACATCCCTACCCAAGGGGGGGCCCCAGGGGGAGGGGCCCCCAAGAGGGTGTGGCCACGGGTCCCCGCCCTTGCAGCAGGGGGAAATCGGAGGCCGCGGGGTATACTATACCTATCGGGGGTCACCCCACTGTTTTTTCTGGGAAAATGTCGGCCACCCTGTAATAGCACAAAGACCCTGCCTCCGGATCCAAAAACCCTCTGATTTCCAAATTGTTTTGGGGGTTGAGGGTCGCTACAAAAGTCGCCCCCACCATCCCAAATTTAAGCGGTCCCTTTCCCGACTTGATGATCCGTTTCCCTTTTTTCTTTGACACTTTTTCCATAACTTGTTTTTAGCAGACCTACTCCAAAGATGCGGTCAAAATACGTTTTCCCCAGAAGGGAGGGAAATTAAATTTTCAGGGCCCGGGATCAGAAGAGGTATTACCTACCGATTGCACTGAGGGCCCTCCCTCTCCCCCATGAGCCTTAGCCAAGCCCCCCTCCACTTTGGGTTCATCTGTATTTTCCAGCCTCCCCCCAGGACTTTTGGGGCACAGGGACCGGATGATGCGGCCTTCTTCCTGTCCAACCGGTGCAGAAACCTGAAGGATGGAGTCCCTACCCAGACTTCCACAGTATCCCCTCAAAGCTGCAAGAAGATGGGCAAGGCCAAAAACTCCTTTTTTAACTCAGGGGTACTCGTCTCCTCCTCTCCCTGCAACACCCCTCTTTTTTTTCCCGTGAAGAAAAGTCCAAAAAGGAGAACCGCAGAGATATCGATTGGGGCAAATCTCCGAGCGTTTAAAGCAGCCACTATCCTAGAGACACCATGGTTCCCAACCCCCAAAACTCTCTTTCCCCAAGCCTCCCTCACTTCCTGCTTCACAGTTATGATCTACTAACGTTCTTCACGTTTCCCTCTTCATGAAGACTGTCATATTTTTTGCTTTTCCTTTAAGGACTCAATTCACCCGGGGCCCGGACACCTCAAGGGGGCCCCGAAAAGCCCCAAAACATTTACTCAGGGTAAAGAAACTTCTCTAAACCATGGGTAGCCAACAACCCGAAGTACCCTTCTTTAGTATGTCGATGATCTCCTTTTTAGGTAGCCTGAAATATGGAAGGAAAAAACTCTACCCCCTACAGCACTAGCTGCTCTCAACTGCAAGGTCTCCAAGGAAAACTCCATGGGCCGAACAAGAGTTTTGTTTCTAGGGCACTTTCAATCCCAAGGAACCAGACACCTTAAAAGAGAACGTGTGCAAGCCATTTCATCCCTTCCTTATCCAAAAACCAAGACAACACAGAGTTTCCTAGGCCCATCACTTACGTGGGAACCAGAAATGATTACCGGATGCATCCAAAATATCAGCCTTTTTTTTGATTGCCTGAAAACTGGGGGACCTGGCTTTAATCAACACCCAACCCTTATGTTTATGACAAAACAGACTGTTTTTCCCTGTCTGCAGACTGCGATATCAACTGCCCCCGGTCTTTGGGTTTCCAACTACAATCAACCTTTCAACCCATTTGTTTCGGAAAAAAAGGGACATCCTCTGGAGTCCCCTTAACCCCGGGACAGGGGGGCCCCAACGCCCCCTCGGGTACTACCTTCTCGATTGGCCCTTTTCCAGGGCCCTCCTGCCGCCCCAAGGCTGCCATGCAGCACAGATCCTCGTGGACAAAACTTCGGATAAGTCTTGGATGAAGGGATTTATCCAAGCACCCCATGATTGGCCGCATTTCTGCACAGACTCTCCCCCCGGCACAGACTCTTTAACGTCCCCCTGGCCCTTTCAGTGCTCCCCTCCTTGCCATCTAATACCCTTCAAACGTTGCACTTTCTGAATCCACCACTCTTTTCCACTCACAGGGGGGGAGGCGAAGAGAGATAAAGGAAGTGGAAACATCCGATGAGACTACCATACTGTCTAACCGCCCTTGCAAGAACAAAACTGCAGCCCCCATTCACGTGGTAAAACCCAGGGGAATCCCCCCACAACCTTGACTCGGCTGAGATCAAAATCTACTGAAGATGGGGGCTTTTCATACAGGATTTTCAATAACCACAAAATGAGATCCCCATGGCAGAAGCCTGCCCCCCACCCCTTTTTCAGCTCAAATTTTTGAATTTCAGGCTCTGGAGAAGCCGTAAAAAGGCCAAAGGAAAGACAGCCAAAAGGACTGATTTAAGGTATCCTATGGGATGGACATACTTTTGGACTCATCTGGAAAAATCGAGGATTCACACAGCAGTGGAAACCCCAGTCAAACAGCTACAGACAAAACTCTAATGGCCGCACTTTAACTGCCCCCAAAAAGGGACCATCTAAAGGGTTAAGCCCATGGAAATGAAAGACAGACAGACCCGAGGAAACCAGACGCGGACCAAGCCGCAAAAACACAGCCTTGTGAGTTTCATCCCAAATGGCAGAACCTAGCCCCTTTTGGGAACCACCAGACTCAAAGAAGGAATTCATTAAAAAACAGGGAAATATAACTCCACCTTGATTGGAAGCCCGCTCCCCCTCAAAAAAAAATATCACAAACAACATTTGGGAACTGCAAAAGGGGAAAAAACATGGAAAAGATGGAGCAACCCTCGAAAGAGAATTTGAGGTCAAAAGGGCCCTTTTCTGTTTACCAACGAATTACCTCCATTTAGCCTGGCCCATGGAGCTACTCCTGGGAAAAATCAGCACCAGCTATTTCAAAGTTGTACCTGCCCAGAAACATTCCCTATTTCAGCCCACAATCAAGCTGTACATCTTACCACCCGCAACCCTTCCCCCCAAATGCCAAGTTCCCTGCAGCACTTTGGGGAAGCCGAAAATCCCTTCCCCAAAAAAATTTAAGTGGGACCCCCACCAGATCCTAAAGCGGGGGAATTGAATATGTTTTGGTTGCAATAACAGTTTTCAGGATGCCAAAGCCTACCCGGGGACCAAAAATGACCCCAAAATAACGGGGGAAAGAACTGATTAAAGAAATAGCTTGTCATTTGGAATCCCTCAGGGATCGATCGGACCAGGTCCAGCATTCTCTTCCTCGGGTTTTCCGAGAACTCTGGGAAAATTTAGGGGTAGATTTGGCCTCCACACGCCAACCACCCCAAAAAACTCACTAAGGCGAAAAAATTAATGGGACCCTCAAAATAAGGTTTCAAAATACTGCGAGTCCCCCCCCCTTTCCCCGGCCAGACCTTCTCCCCAATTGTTTTTGTACCACGTTTGGGCCCCCCCACAACAAAACAGGCCAACCCCATTTGAGATACTTTTGGGAAACCTCCTTCTGTTTTGAGGCAGGAGCAAGAGTTTGGGGAAAATATGACAGGACTGTACAATTTGTGATTGAATTGTCTAAAAGTTGACTAATTTGCATGCTGCAGTCCCGCTTGTCTTTCCCAAATCCACAGGGGAAACGGGGCATGATTTCAAAACCAGGAGACCCAGTGTACCTAAAGAGGCATATAAGGGGGAATTTCCTGGAGCCCAATTTGAAAGGCCCATTTACGTTTTTCCTGTAACCCCCCCGGCAGTGAAATTTTGGGGGGAAGCCCACGGGAACCATGCTTCTCATTTAAAAGGGACCCATGACAAAATTATTTTTATAAATCCTTTTTTTTGTTTTAAACCCATACCCAATGCTTAGTTTTTTTTGGATGGACTTAACCAAAGGTGCAAACCTTTTCATTTTTGCTTTTGAATTTCCCCAATAATCCCTCCCGAAGGGTGTCTTTCCCCCGCGGAGGACCCCCGATCCTTTTGTGACAGGGGGGTTTTTTTTTGTGGTAACACCCCCGGGAATGAAAATTCTATTACTGGTCAAGTAGGATGGAAACGGGGGAAGACTGGGGTTAAGCCCTCCTGAACCGGGCACGCAAGGGCCCCAAAGGAAGGTCCTTATGGTCGGATGACCTGACCAGGGGACCTACATTTGGTGGGGGTGATACGACCGATCGCTGTTCCCTGTAGTTCTCAACCTAAAAACCCCAGCCCCCAGACATGGGAAAGTAGTCTTTGAAGGTATCCGACTGTTTTTAACAGAAGTAGGAGTGATAGAACTTAAAGATCTTAAAATCAGACCCATCACCGCCACTCCCACTGTACCCCCAAATAGGAAATACAATCTCCAGAAAACGTAGAAAAAGTAGTCCCAAAACCCCAAATATTCAGGGGAAGATGTGTTTTCTATTTAAACCCAAATTTTTTTCTCCCCGAAAAAAAAACCCGTGGGGTAAGGGTAAAATACCCGCAGGCCCCAATACTAGGGTGACCTTTCAGAACCGATTACCAACGACATGGGGCTGGGGAAAAGAGGAGTTGTGGGAAGAAGGTGAAGATTTCTGCACCCATATCTGACAAAACAGGATGAATGGAAAAATCACTACGCCCTAGGGAAGATAAAAAACTCTCCAAGGAATTAAGGAAAACCCGGGGTGGACACTTTTTGGGGCCCCTGGGTGACTGATTGGGCTGGGGCGGGAAACGCTGGTTACAGCAGGTGGGCATGGGAAACTGTTTTTACTGGGGCTACTGTTTTTACTGTGCTGCTGCATTCCCCTCTACAAAAATCTATTGGCCAGGATAGCTGCAGGGGCCACCAGAACCTTCCTTAAGCCAAACAGGAGCCCGATGTGTATGAAAGAGACACCACAGACACCCCTCTTACCAGACCCCCAAAGTATGAACCAAGAGTCAATTACAATTTTAAGGACAGATCAAAAAGGGGGAAAAACCCAACTGTTAGGTAGGGCACTGGAAGTTGCTGTTTTATTCACCCATTAGGGGGTTTTCCTCACGAGCTCTGAAGAAATCCCCACCCCTTTCCCCAGTGTGAGCATTTTTCCAAAGGTCCTGTCATTTTTAGTTTTGGAAGGGCAATGGGACATGGGGAAAAATTTTTGGGCTTTAGGGGGGGTTGTAAAAGGTAGAGAGGGTTGAACAAAATTTTGTTGTATGATAAATTATAAATCCCAACTTTCTCCTTATAAGGGATTTCAGCTGAGCAAATCCATTTTGTGGGGAAATGATGCAGCAATTATGAAGAAGCTAAGAGGCTCAGGGTGTGCCCCCTTGTTACTTTTCCTCAAAGTGACCTTTCCAGCTATTGGGCCCCTTTCCTGAATTTCGTTTTTTCTTGGGAAATTTCGAGTTTTTGGGCTGATGCAATCCCCCGGGCTTTTTTTTTCCCCCGAGACAAACGGGGCCAAAAAATGTACTTAACAGCGCCTAAATATGGACATACAAACCGTTCCTCTCTTTTCCTATTTTCCCGGCCTTGTTTGATTACAGTTAACAAATATTGTGTAAGGGTTTGTTTTGGGCAGAACTGCTTGGGAACATGAATGAAATTTGATCCAAACTCTTGGTTTACTTCCCGTTTCTACCCGATACATGTTTCCCCCGATCGTGATTTGGAAACCGGGGCAAACGGGGGACCCCCAATGTTGGTAAACGACCCCCCCACACCGCGATAGTAATAGATTATGCGCAGATTCCACCTAAAAAATCGCGGAACGGGAAAATTCCGATCACCTAAAAACGGCGAATTCAACTTTGTCGATTTTTAAACGCTCTCCCAAATAAATTTAAAGCTGACAAATTTTGAAAAAAAAATTTTTCAAACAATGCACCAAAAATCCCAAAAAACTCTGATTAAAGCGCCCCAACAGCACTTATTTCTTTCAAAATTTGAAAAACAAATTTTAATTAAAAACCGAGAGACATTGGATGTAGTAGAAACATTCAACAGTATGATTGGTGTTTAATGCCCATCCCCACGGCATGGTTTATTGGTCGGTTTTCAGACAGTTTGCAGTTTTAGAAATCATTTGAAAACCGTCATGTGACGCTCCCCATAGACCAGTGTTTCTCAACTCCAGTCTTCAAGACCCACCAACAGTCAGTTTTCTGGGATTTCCTCATGTTTCACAGGGGATATAATTATTGTCAGTGCATTCTGCACAGGGATATAATTAGGGCAGTGCATTCGTGGGAGACCTGAAAAAATGAACGTTGGTGGGGCTTGAGGACTGGAGTTTAGAAAAAACTCTTATAACTTAAAAAAATCCATCGGGAGTCCCCCCCTTAAAACTGATTTTTTGCCC